>JAJJMA010005769.1:0-11218 GCA_023529015.1 Papaver nudicaule
TGAGTCGGATTCAGATGAATCAGGTAATTTCAGTCAGATTCAGACGAATCAGGTAAAAAAAAATGATGTAAGATAACCCTATGCGAAGATTTTAGCAGTGTCAGAATCAGACAAACATTATTAGATTCAAATAAATATTATTTATCGTGTGAAAAAAGATCGTAAGTTTAGTGGCTAATTGAATTCTGGGTCGTGGAATATACAGTTCATGTACTAGGATCGTGTACTAACTGAATACTATTGTTGTGTTCTTCACACAACAGATTCAATCAGAGAAAGTAACCATTTGATTCTAAAGAATCAAGCCCAATTTCTAATCTTCGAGAGCAAAGAACCCAAAGAACAATGTTCTGATATTTGATAAAATGAGATAATTACACAGTATGTCCTATCATTACCAATAAATAGTGAGCTAACTAAAAAAAAACTACTGCCCAAACTATTCACGCCACTTGGCAAAGATCGGACAAACGCAGAAAACAGAATAACAACTGATCAACGGTTACAAGGGATAAGGCCAAATACTAACAGCACCTGTAAAAGATACTGCATACACCCACAGAGGTAGCCCGTAATGTCTGGGTAAATGACATTACCCCCTTCTTCAAAATATCCTTGTCCTCAAGGATAGAACTTAGGAAAGTGAGCAGCTATATTGGAGGCATCTTCCCAAGTAGCATCTTCTTTTGTGGAGTTGGACCAGTGAATGAGGAGCTGTTGTACTTGAAAGCCTTTTCGATTGATAGTTCTAGTCTCAAGAATTCTCACAGGTTCCACCACAATTTGTCCTTCATGGTCCACTACTGGTAATGTTGGAGAGGGAGTGAGTTTAGAACCAATGTGCTGCTTCAACTGTGAGACATGGAAAACTGGATGCACCTTAGCTGCTTCTGCCAATCCCAACTTGTAAGATTGTGTGCCCACCTTCTGGATAACAAGGAATGGTCCATAGTATTTAGCTGAAAGCTTGAAATTCTTCCTCAAAGAAACTGAAGTTTGTCTATATGGTTGGAGCTTAAGGTAGACTAAGTCGCCTACTTCAAAACTTCTGTCAAACCTTATTTTACCTGGTTATTTTGGGGCGAGGCCCATCACCAAGGGGCGAGATCTATGAACCCTGTCTCATCCCAGTTTATAAGGGTTGTCTATATTTTGTGAAGATACTACAGTACCCCCACATTTAACTTTAAATACCAAATTAATTTACCCTAATACTTATCAAAAACCAAAAACCTATATTCTCTCTATTAGTTCTTCTTCTCCACAAACAAAAACCCCACCGTTCCAAAAAACCAAAAACCTTACCGACCCCAAAAATTTTGAATTCAATTAATCGTTGATCATCGACGATTGGAATTTTTTCATCGGCAATTCAATTATTCCAACTTTACAAATATGGCCAAAGATAAGAAACCACTAGCTTATTTCAAGACGAAATCGAAACCTAAAACAAATTCAAGACCAACCTCAACGGACAAAGAAATTGTCGAAGAAGAAGCGGAAGAACCGGCTAAAAGAGAGGAAGAAATGGCAAGATTGAGAAAGTAAGTTACTTGAATCACCCCTTACGTAACTTTTATCATGCTTTCAATTGATTTTAGGGAGAAAAAACCCAATTTTTTGGACTCACAGAAGAAAACTCGTCAGGGTTGTGCCATCGACCTTGACGAGTTTGCAGTTTCAGAAACCAATCTATGAACACTCGTCATAGTTATTCAAAAAATCATGATGATTTTGCGTATGCAACTTAAGTTTTTTCTCTTCGTGGGAAAACTCATCATAGTTATTATCCTTACTTTGACGATTTAATCCTTGTAAAATCTTATAGAAGAAAGGTGCACATAAAATCGTCGAGTAAGCCTTGAAAACCATGACGAGTTTGGTCCACTCAAAACATGCCCATTGTCCAAATTTTACCGAAAATCGTAATGGTTTTGGGCATAAAACTTTTACGACTTTTTGCAGTTAACTCAAGATGATTCTCGTCGTAGTTAAGGTTCTTTCCTACCCATGACGATTTTAGGCCTCCAAAATATGCTCACTGTAGGAAAAATCATAAGGGTTTAGGCATTAAACTTTGACGAGAATATACGTTTTACTTTAAAATCGTCAAGAATATTATAACACCTTGACGACTTTTTAAGAAACGTAAAAATCGTTAGTGTATGTGTTTAACCTTAACGAGTTTGATGTTAATATTTGTGTTCTATATTTGTGTCGTTGTGATTACGTTGAAAGAGATGAAGAAGATCAAACTTCCACTTACCACTCCCCCTTCAAAACAACCTCGCGATAAAAGTACTTAGCAGCGGGATCTTTTCGTGGTCTTACTACCAATGATGTAGCGGTTTTATCCCACATGCCGTGTTCCACTCCTTCTTTTATCCCCAAACCCGATGGTAACCATCAAGATGGTGGTGATGATATTCGAGACGAAGTAAATCAAGGTGACAATGATGGCGATGATGAAAGTGACAAGGAAGGTGATGATGAAGCCACCAAAGAAGGTGAAGAAGTGGGAGAAGAAGAAGTAGGTTAAAATGTTCTTGTGGAAGATAACGAGGGTAATCGTAATGTCGTTCAAGTTGAAAATCCTTGTTTTGCCCTGAAAAACAATGTACTGCAAAAGAGTACTTTCAAGTTCGAGAGATCAAAGTCGAACAAATCTAATCTAAACCAAGACAATGGTCGTTCCAGATTTGCTTCGGTCACATATGAGGAGATTGGGTTGGTCTTAGGGAGGGTAACAGAGAAAGAGTGAGATCAGGTATTTCTGATTGAAAAGGTATTGTGTGGTTTTTGAACAACTTAGGAAATTGATGGTTGTCGGAGATAACTTGGTTTTCCCTAGGATTTCACTAGTCGTGAGATTGAATTTGATTTCAAGTTCCGCTTGTGCTAAGTTGAGTTGAGTTGAGTTAAGTTGAGTTGAATTGAATTGAATTGAATTGAATTGAATTGAATTGTCTTGAATTATCCTTGGAAAACAGATGGAATCATCTATTTAGTATGTTCAGAAATACACTGATCTCTTGTTAATCGTGGAGGAAAATGGTAAAGTGGAGATAGTGGAATGATGGAGTTACTCCCGTGGAGATAGCTTAACTGCCAGTCACGCCCACTACCCATTACACTAGTATTTCCCACAAACATAACCTCTTTCTAAGTGGGTGTCACACCACAATTGTCGTAGACCGCCAGACCAAACCTAATGTAAATCCCCCCATTTGTGGTACGTTTGACATCTCTGTTGAATAATGCGTATGACTCATTGCTCGAGTCAACTTGTGTTGAATTGTTGATTTTGCTATCGCTGGACGTTGAGTCTTTAGCAATATTTACTATAAGGAAAACATTCAAAAGATGTGAGATGACTTTCGTGCTGGAGAATACAGATACTCAGAAATATCTCAAACGTGTGTTTGACTTGAGTATGCATTGTCATGAGATTACCTATGTTGCAATACCATAGATGGTAAGTAGAGCAGATCATAAAAACAGGCTTGACCATAGATGACCAAGGCACGCCATAGGCTGGCGCTGCCTGTAATTTTAGGCTTGGCCAAGTGGTCAGGGCATGACATGGCCCAAAATCATGTTTTGGCCAAGTGGCCAGAGGCGTCATAGGTTGGCGTCGTCCTAGATCTGACTTGGCAAGTGGCCAAGGAGGCCAGCGCCATCCTAGAGAAAGCTTGGCCGAGTAGCCAAAGAGGCTAGCGCCATCCTAGGGTGATCTTGGCCAAGTGTCAAAGGAGGCTAGCGCAATCCTAGGGTAAGCCTGGCCAAGTGGCCAAGGAGGCCAACACCATCCTAGTGCAGGCCTGGCCAAGTGGCCAAGGAGGCTAGCGTCGTCCTAGTGTGGATTTGTCCGAGTGGCCAATGAATCCAGCGTCGTCCGTTCAGGCTTGGCCATAGTCTGGCCAAGCTATGCCATAGACTGGCCAAAGAATTTTCTGTAACCAGAGTCGCCATGGCTAGTCCCACTCTTCTGGTTAGATCATGATTTGCAATGGCTGCACCAAGTGGCGATCGATGCCATAGCCCATACCATCAATAATTGGTGTTAAAGGGCTTATGTACCCATGATTACCCTTTCATGACCAGAGTCGCTGCAACAGTCATGCTCTCATTGTTAAAGGATGTCATGAAAAGACGAGGGTACCGAGTACACCACCAATTTTTTATTTTAGTCCACCTATAAGTCAAACCTTGAATGGTTCCTGTAATCAAGAACTCAAGAACAAGATCTCCTTCAGATCTGATTGATTCACACAAGGGAGTCAATAGAAGAATCTGAAAGGCTATGTCAACAACCAAGTATGATACTTTAATTATAAATGATAAATCAAATATAACACGGAAGTAAAGTAAAGTACACACAAGATTTTTGTTAACGAGGAAACTACAATTTTGTAGAAAAACCCCCGGACCTCGTCCAGTTTGAATACTCTTAAGAATTAAGCCGCCAACACACATACTCTCAGACTTTGGACTAGCCGGTGCAGACAATATGACCCTAATACGACTATTAGTCACAAAGATTTCCCCTAAGTATTCCTACGCCTCCAACCACAGCAAGGTGGTCACGCACATGTACTCCCTTACTCAAACAGACGTCCTTTACTGTCTTACGCAAGAGTTGCCTCATAGCACGTCGCGAGGACTATCGCTACCCGACCTCCAATCGGACGATTACAACCTTAGTGGACAACAACCAAATAGCGGCAGGTCAAATCGCTAGATGATATCCTTGGTAACTAACAGATATTTCACCGAAGTTGTTTTACACCAAGAGCGGGGATATTGAGTTTACTTAGGAAATAAACACCTCGAGATATCGATCAAGGTTTCAAAACCAAAACTCCCGAAAGAGCAACCTTGTCGTCCCAGCAGATAGCTGTAGCAAGTACGATATGATATGACCTTGAAGAACGGTGTACCTGCAAAGAACAAATCCAATAACATCGATCTTGATTCCACTCAATATCTATCGTTTAGGCACACAAACCGAAAGCGGCTTGCTGACAAATCTAGGTTAATAGATAAAGAGTATGTTCTAATCACAACGATCTTGAGTGGCCTTATAGCAGAAGAGAAGGACCATATAATAAACAAGATCGCAAGGTTTGATAGACGTGATAGAACAGAACACAAGTACAATACAAAGAAGACTAGTAAACATAAACTAGTTTCACGTAAGAGGTACTTCTAGGCTTCTCGATCCCTAAAGAAGACTTTCACGCAATTCTATACCAAGAGCAAAAGCTCAAAGGTAACTAAAAAGGAAAGCGACAAACACAAGCTTACAATTCCGAAGAAGAGATTGGTAGAGGGATAAAGCTTTTAGGAGAGATACCACTCCTATTAATATTGACTAAGACTTAGCTTTGAAATGAGGCAAACTTAATTTCGGAAATTCCACAAAGCACATTTACATAATAATTCTGAAATTCCCCATTTAGTCTCATAGCATTTAATGAGAACTAAAACTCTAGCATTTTACATTTAAGAAAATATAATTCATATTTTCGAAAGATGTTTAGCCAAGAGCAATCAAAGCAAATAATATTCATAAGGTATATTTGGATATTTCTTTTAATTCGAAATATAGCGCTTACCAAATATGCTCCCTGGGAAATAGCTCATTTCGAAACGTGTCCTTTTGTTTCGAAAATCTCCTTAGATATTATTACTTCCAAATGTCGTCATCATCTTTAACAATGTCGACATTACTTCCTTGGTGTTACTGGGCTAACCAGATGAACCTAGGTGGAAGTGGGATCTGGTCCAACGTGGTTCAACGTTCCGCATAAACGTATCATAACAGACATGGACAAGCCTTATGTGTTAAGCTTAAGTGAACACGTAGGTTCAACAGACATTCCGAATCACGCAAATAGATATACCATTGGAGTACGGTGCGAGATTCCACGAGTAATAGCAAAATGTTAAATCTCCTGAATTCTTGATTCCAATATAGATTTCACGTTAATGATATCCAAGAATTCAAATCAAAACATCAAATGAATAATCAAATGAATATTTGATCGAGTAGTAAAATCATACGAAGATTTTAATCACGTACGGTATTGATCAGAAATCATGTGTCTACCTATCTGAGGCGACTAACCATATTTTTGATGATGACTCAATCTCACTTTAGTTGTACATTGAAGATGAACGAATTCAAACTTCAAACCGAGAATATCAAACTCATTAATTCGTTGATGCACAAATCAAAAAGGTAGAGTTTGAACTTCGAAGTTACGCATTCTGAGATAACCATATTATGGTTTCGAAACGTACATCTGTTTTTGCAGAAACCAAATTAAGGTTTCGGAACCTAAAGTTCATTATATGACCAGAACCGTATTAAGGTTCCCAAATCAAGTTTCCATATAGCGAAACCTAAAGCTTGGTTTCAAAATCTAGATTTCGTTTAACAAAACCTTGGTTAAGGTTTCGAAACAAGAAACACATATTAAATTCTCCACAAATGTTTGGTGTCGTACTTGAGAGTCCATGTGGTCGAGAACCGTTTCAGCGTCACACCTTTTTAGCCTCGACGCACAGGAATATATTTCCCGGTTCACATATACCTTTAGGAAACCCTAGAGTCTTTTCGACCTTTTAGAACTCACATGGTCAAGACACATTGGCCTTGATTCTCAAGTCACTATAAGCCAACAAACATAGTTACAAATCTGTGTTATCTCATTGGTCACAATATTTAGTTTCGGACCAATAGCTTATGAATACGAAAACCAGATTATGGTTTCGAAATCAACGTTTAGTTTTACCAAAACCTATATTGAGGTTTCGAACATTGAAAATTCAAGTTGAGAATACACAAATATGGTTTCGGAATCCAGAAGTGAGATATGGCATACAAGATGAACTTCAGTATTCAGAGCCAAACCATGACGTAGTATTCGAATCTCAGAACATCAGTATTTCGAGTCTACACAACATAAATGTGAGTCATGATCTCTCTTGCATTAGCTCATACAAGTATATGCAATCAATCCGACAGAGCCAGACTAGGTAAGAAGAGACACAATACTGTGATGGATTAAATCTCGTAGTACTACCGAGATAACATCACATTGATATATCCAACTCGAAAGGTTTTAGTAAAAACCTTTATATTAACTTAGATTCGGAGAAGAAAAGAAAGCTCTAAGCAATATGGAACGTCATAACTACAACACAAATACCGCAGGCGGTAAAGTGGAGTTATCTTAAGACACATTGTTCACAAGTGATCAAGTCATAACGTAAAGCTCAAGATGAGAGTTATGTTTTGTAGCACAAGTGTAAAAGATAATGGAATCGTGTTATTTAGATTCACTAACCTCTTGAATGATGAAGCCGGATGTCTTCGTTTGATCTTCAGTCTTTCTTCAACTCTTCAAGTAATGATTCTAAATCCTACCAAAATCTTCCACAACCTAAAGTTAACTCTCTCATGACTTCACCTAATTGTGTGTTGTTTAGCGGTTGAGTTTTGATCACTAAAGTTAACAACTAAGCTTGACATACCAACACTTAGTGAGGTTGACCGAGCCATGCTCTAACAATCTCCCCCTTTGTCAATTTTAGTGACAAAAACTCTTTACATAGATGAACGAAAAATTTCAAACCTGAGTTCTACGCTTCGAGTTCTTCTACTTAGCTTGACATCACACCAATAGTACCTGCAAAATATGTCAGTCTGCAAACAAGATATGTACTATTGAAAAATACTGATAACTAATACACTTGCTCCCCCTGAATGTAAGTTCGGATGTCTATCAATGTCCGACGTATTGTTATCACCTGTAGCACAACGCGAAAGTCTACAGTGCTAGTAACATCTAGTGTTACTCCCCCTTAGTTAGTGCTTTCATTCATTTTTCAATATACGCGCAAGCATTTTTCTCCCCATATGACACTGCTTAATGTCAAAGACCAAGCACTGAACGAAGTCACTATCAATATTTCTCCCCCTTTTTGTCAAAAATAATTGACAAAGGGTCTCGAAAATATCTGGGTTCGAGATAAATGCTCAAGTTCAGAGAACTCGATTCAACATATAAGAATGATTGCAATCACAAAGGTCAGCAATTCGACAAGTTACACAATATATATATATATATGATAAGCTCAAGCAACCTGTCAGGTAATATAAAAGATATAAGCATATATAAATTATATTCCCCGTATATTCCACAACCATGCTCCCCTAAAGATATATTCTATTAAGCACAAGTTCACAAAAGAACTCTCCCTCGTTGGTTGTCATTCCCTCGGACATGAGAACAACGGAATAATCTTTGTCAGAGAAAGACTTAGATCTGGTTTTGGTTTTTCGAACACGTCCGTAGTCATACTAGATTATAGCAAAACCACTGATTTATGCGTATACTATAACTCCTAGTCGTGAGACACAAGGATATCCAATAGTATTCTTATGACTAGCATAAAATCGATTTCCTCCTTACATAGTTATACTTATACCTTCAACAAAGTTATTGATACAAACATAACAGCCACAAATATAAGGAGACCAATGATATCAAGATATTAAAACAATTAAAGATCAGCTCCATAGGAGATAAAAAAATTATCTTGATAACCTGCAACATACATTCATAATAGATTCGGAAATATTAACTCAATGTTGCATTCGAAACTTGCGCACTTTTTAGGTTTTCTGATTTTCTAGTTTTTATATTTTTCAGAAAAATGATTCGAAGCAAACACATATAATATATAATTTTTCAAATTAATTATTCAAAAACAGAATCGAAACATCCGTAAGAAAATACTAGATCTTATTTTTATTGCATCATAATTTCGAGAACAGTTGTAGATTCATTTTTCCTGCATTCAGAAAAGTTCATTCAGAATTAGCTACAGGATTCTGCGCTTCAGTTTTAGCCTTGAACAATTCTCCAAGAAGATAGACTTGCTGATTCATAATTGTTTCTTGCATCTGAACAGTTTTAGTGAAACAATCAGCGAGAACACGCATATCAAGTTTGATTTGCTCCCATGCAGTAGCAGATTGTTCTACAAACATGTTGTTTATCTGTTCCAGTTCTTCCTTCTTTGCAACATAGTATTTTTTTCTCTTGCTTCGACCAATAGGTTTCTTATCATCAAGAGATGGATCAATGAGACCATTGGAGACAGATACAACATTAAGAGCATTAGAGGTTGAAGATACCAATTCCGGATTCATGGTAGTCTTGAGAAAAATCTCACACACCATTTATACTTATAATATCAAAGATACATAAATATTTCCAGGAATATCTCAAAAGATTTTTCGAAACTAATTAGCAAATATTTTCGAACTTCTAATTTTATATACAAAATAATTTTCCGAAACGGTTTTTCAAAAATATGTAATTTGAAGATATTTTTAGCATATAATTTTTTTGAAAAATATCATGAGAATTTCTTTATTAATTGTACAAAATCTCCCTTTAAAAAAAAATATCAGTTAATTTTTTGAGTTCGAAATACTTGTACTAGTTTCCCTTTTGAGTATGAACTTCTCACCTTCTGTCTGTTGATGGTGGTTTTTGGCGAGGAGGTCGCAAGAGTAATTTTGCATCAATTTCTGGCATCCTGGAATAGCTCGAGACAAGGTATGAATTTATTTTACAATAGGGATAAGATATTTGGTTACCATTAGCCATATTTTGATCTTTCTCGACCATAGCCTAGTAGCTTGGTTCATATCCCTAGCGTACACGTAAAATACCTATGCATGCGCTTGTGCCTGTGCACGCGCTTTAGCTTGTGCATGCGCCTGTGCCTGTGCACGCACCTTAGCCTATGCTCGTACACGTGTCTCGTCTAGCTCGCCATCCCCTTTGTTCCCTAACCTAAAAACATGCCCCTCTTAGCTTGCCTAGCTCACGCCCATGATGGGTGGCCCACGGCCATCCCATCCTTCCTTGCTCACATCCCCTTGTTTGTGCTAAAAGATCTCTCTTGGCTCGCCTAGCTCAGGTCCATGGATGGGTGGCCCATCCTACTATAGCCCACGACCATCCCTTGCTTTTCCCTAGCTAGAATATCTAGGGCTGTCCAAAAAAACCAAAATTGTGGTGAACCGAACCGAACCGCACCGAAAATTGCAAAAACCGAACCGAACCGAGGTTGATGGTTATGGTGATGGTGCAAGAATTAAAAAACCGAGCATTATGGCGATGGTGATGGTTGGGCATGTAACCGAACCGAAACACCACGGTGCGCACCGAGTAATATGAGACTTTAAATCTAAATCATTTTAACCATTAATCATAGTCTTTATTTAAGTTATTAACCATAAATCATGTACTTTCTCTCCATTTCATCTCTTTTTCACCCTCTCTGCAACTATAGAACCACTAGCACCACAAATTTCCTCAATCAAATCAAGTACTTTCTTTTTATTCTTAGGCAAAAAAAAAAGTAATCTCTCGGTTTTTCGCCAAAACCGAACCAAAAAAACTGAACCGACTCGGTACGGTTTTAAAACCGAACCAAAGATGAATGACGATGGTGATGGTGCAAGAATTGAAAAAACCGAAGATCATGGTGATGGTGATGGTGATGGTTCGGCATAAAACCGAACCAAATCGAGCCATGGACAGCCCTAAGAATATCTCCCTCCTAGCCTTGGTCTTGCTCACGCCATCCCTAGCTCAATTCACGGCCATGCTTAGCCAAATTCGTGGGGGACCTATGGTCGTCCCTAGCTTAGTTCATGGGGGCCTCGCGGCCATCCCTAGCCAAGATTGTGGAGGCCTCACGGCCATGCCTAGTTTAATTCATGGAGGCCTCACGGCCATGCTTAGCTTAATTCGCGGAGGCCTTATGACCATCCCTAGCTCGCGCCCATGGAGGCCCACGGCCATTCTCTTGTTCACGACTATCCCTTGCCTTCCTAGAGCTAAAATATCTCCTTCCCTAGCTTGGCCTTGGTCGTGGCTCATGCCACAGACCTACACTTTTGGGCCTTTAGCCGTGATCCATGTTGTGGCCTCACTTTTGTTGGTGGCGCAACTCTTATTGTAGACCCCACTTTCATAGGCCGCCTAGAAAACAATGGTAGGACCCATTTTTATCACTCGCCATAGATTGAGGGTCCCTATATGAGTAGAAAATCTGCATAGGTACATGATGTTCTTTAACCCTCAGATCTTACTCACACACAGTTAATTAAACATGATTCAGGGTA
>JAJJMA010005836.1:4214-20305 GCA_023529015.1 Papaver nudicaule
AAAGAGAAAAATCTAGGAGGGAAAAGGTCGCTTAGGGTTCATCGAGAGAGAGAGAGAAGAGGTAGCAGGGATTGAGAGGTACAAAAGACCAAGAGAGCCTAGATTGAACACGTGGATTTTTCTGATTGGTGTGGGTCCGCGAGCTCTAATATTCGAGCTTTGTACAACTTTCGATGTGGTGTCTCCATTAAGTATTCTTATTAGTGTATTATTATATTATTAATTAATAATTAATTAATTAGCTAGTTAGCTCAAGAGCTTAGCTCTCATATTTGAAGTAAGTGGATTAGATTAAAATTTTCATCCTTACTCACTCTCCGCCAATTTGACCCGAAATTGCATTATAACACAAAATATGCTAATATGGTCCAACTTGCGATCCAATTATATATCGTAATATAAGCCTGACTCTCATATTTGAGGTAAGTGATTTGAAGCTCCACTCAAGAGTTCGGAGATATCATAAAACTCCCTTTCATGCATCAAATATATATATATATAATGCATTTGAATTTTCTGCTTGGGGTCATAACTTGCAGCGTGGACCAAAATCTACCAGACAACTCATTCAAGCCGAAACTTTGCGCCATGCTACTGCTATTTTATTATAGTTAGGAAATCCTGCTTAAGTATTGCGTTAAGTAATGCATTTAGATGCAATTACTCGATATTTACCGGTGATTAGGTTTGACAATTGAAATGAGAACTACAAAGAGATTGTATTGTATCTGAGAATGCAAAATTTAATCATTAAGAGGAAATTAGGATTACAATTCATTGTTTATCTCATATCCTTACTCTACAATAATGAGTTTATTAAAAATAAATAAAAATATATGGAGCAGGGGTTGTTGTTAAAAGAAGACATAATTTGAAGATATCTTAACCCCTTTGTGGAAGAACATCTGCAAAGTCTTTATACATGTTCATTGAATAAATAACTTTCACCAGTTCATTGTTGCAATCACTTCCTTTTGCGATTAAAGATCGACAACGAGTGTAAGTCATTTCATTTTTCTTAAGTAATGCATCAACAATATTTTTCCCACATTCTGCTGGTATATTTTCCATAGAAAAATATAAAGAGTTGTAATATCCTGGAGATGGCTCCGGTGTAAGTGCTCCATGTGGATCTATTGGTACAACTCCCTCTTTTCCCCCTCTCTTTCTCTTTTGGCTGCAGACTTTCTAATTTTATTCTTCAAAATTTCCATCAGTGGATTCAACGAACATCGGTGGAGTAATGGAATACCAAAGGTAAGAATCAAAACCCACCATTTGACTTTAATGTTGGTGCTTTAGTTAACTTAGTTTTACCCAAAGAAAATAAAAATAACGTGAACCTGGGTTAATTACGGCTGTAAATTAATATTATTAGTCGTAACCTACAATTTAAGGCTCCGATATGAAACCGTATAGAGGTTACGTCTAGACCATTCGCAGCCGTAACTGGAAGTTAAATAGATTTTTTAACCTATTTAATTTAGACGTAACCTACATATTTTAAGTCGTAAGTTAGCTATGGCTTTATGCGTGTTTTCTTTAGTCATACGTAACTTTTAGTTGAATTTACTTTCATAGTAGGATTGCAACCCTATATATTATCAGACTGTAACTTACTCTAGAAAAATAATTTGATCATAGTTATATGTTTCAGCTGGTTTGTTTTTGCAACTGGCCAGCTGGATCAACTGTTTAAATTGCGCCACTGAAGAACAATGGTGATGCAGATGAGTGTGAACAAAAACCAAAAATCATGGATGATACTGGGTTACCTGTGGTGGGAATGATCTATATGCAAATGTTCCGACTTCTAGAATGAAGTAAGAACATTAATTTTTCTTTGGGGTTTAACCGAGAAAGATTATTGGGAGGTGATTATTAATTGTACTTAGTGATTTACAAACTCTTTTTGAGAGGCTTCGACACGTGTATATTTTTTTTTTGAAGTCCAATTTAACCTTTTTCATCTAAATATTCGATATCAGGACCAACGCTGATGAGAAAGAACCGCAAGCCCAATTCACAAAAAAAAAGGCATTGACATATGATTATGAATTATTTTGAAGAAAAAACTTGAAGTACTACAAGTGTCTTAATCAAAATATGTAAACTTTAATTTTTTAGTGATGTAATATAATTCTGGTGCCAAAAGATAGAGGATTTGGTTTAAATACCAATTTTCATTTATCTTTTATTATTATATATTTTGTACAATTATTGTTTAGGGGCATAATAATTTTGGTTCGCATCGGGATAAGAAATCCCAGGAAAGGCCTTGACGATTTGCTTAAAACAATAATCCCAGACCATGTTACCTCTTTCTTGAATTTCACCGGGTAAGTAGTATTTGTACATATCTATAGCTAACATTTTCACCAGTGCGTTATGGCAATCTTGCCCCAGCCGAAATTCGATGTAGCAACTGTTGAAGCTAATTCTAGTTGTGTCGGCCGTTAATATTGCGTTTACGATCTCTTGACCATTTTCAACAGGTACCTCACTTGCGCAAGTTTTTACATAATCATAGAATCCTGGTGAAGGTTCTGGTGGAAGTTGACTATCACTTGGATCTGATGCAACCATCTTGACTGCAGCGGCAACAAAAAGCAAAAACACTTTGGTGGCAGTTGAGAACTTAGCCATGGCTTTGTTCAACTACTGGATTTGAACTGTTTTAGTTTGTTTTTGTGAAGAACAAAAGAAAGTGAATTCTACAGGTAGACGTGTAGTGTAATGCAGGATTTATATGAAATTAGGCTAGAAGAACCGCTACGGTTTTCGCATGGTATTTATTACGTAAGTTTATATAGGCGTTTATCAGTGAAATAGATTTAATTTTTTAGCATTAAGATACTGTTTGGCGAGAAGTTACACTTTTACTGAGTTGGTAAACACAAACCGCCAATTGTGACATACGTTGTTCTGCTACATGAGCATTAAATTTCAATGCCGTCAAGAGCTTTGACGAAAAATAAAATAAAATATATTTTATTTGCTTAGTTGAAAGTTAACAGCGTAGGGAAATAGTTGAATAAATTCTTTCGAGGTTGAACCACAATGGTGGAGCACCAAAAAATGTTCAACAGTACAAAACTTGTCCTCTTGACCCCAAATTTTTTGCGTGATCTCTACTTTGAACAGAAATCTCCATGGTAACTACATATAATATAGTATGATATTTTGAACCGATATTGCCCTGTCACACAAAATCCGCCAATGTAGTCCACCCTGTGACCTAAATTTTGTACTGTAACAGAAGTTTTATAAATTTCAAATCAACCTTGTGATATCCAACAAACAGGTCAATTACTATAGACTAGTCAAGCAACAATTATGTCGCGTAATGATATGATTGCTTAATCTTAACATCAAATATGGTAACTAATGAAATATGAAATTGGATATGATTTTAGTATCGTTAGATAGATCTCGAAAAGTTAGGCGAAATCGACTATTGGAATGCGTGAATCGGATACCGAACGAGGAAGATACGACTCTCGATGAGTTGAGTTTAAATAGACACCCCTTAGTATTTTCTAGTGGTTGGTAATAGTAAATCCGTGGGTTGGTGTAAATGGGGTGTAATTATATTTTTAATAATAGTAATAATTAGACTTGGGTAGGAGTGTAAGGGAGGTGTAATAAAATTGTATAAGTAAAATTTAGCAAATACGTTTCTTTTCTCCCTACAAAGCATCTCGGTGGAACTGTTATAGAAAGGTAGGTGGTGGTGTTGGTTTGAACATGAAACAGAGAGATAGAGAGAGAGAGAGTTAGAGAATGAATATATTTTCAAAGAGAGAATGAAATACAAGAAAAGTTAGAGAAGTTAGTGTTTGTGTAGTATTGAGGGTGAGCTTGGAAGAGATAGTAGAGGTGTTGATAATTGTATAAAGATAATTATTTAGGGATGTTAGAGGATTATTTAGGTTTAAAAAAGTTGTAGCATGCTATCTTACCTTTCCAATGAGCCATCACTTGTTCTGATCAGATAAATATAGAATTAGATATAGCTCTTGAAAGTTGGTTGTTTGTGCTGTTTTTCGGCAGAAAGGTGTGAAAATGGCCAAGTAAAGTTGGGGAAGATGAATGAGTCAGACCGAGTCAGCTGATACAGACGGGTAAACGGGTCAATTTAATGGGTATTCGGCTTTATAATGGGTCGGGTCATGGGTGACCCGAATCAGTTAAGGGCAACACGTGTCAGGCCATTTGGCTGGCCGGGTTAGCCCGTGGGCTATGGGTTTTGGCCCAGTTACATTATTTTAGGTTTGTTGGACCACTTAGAATTAGCTTTTGGTCTCTTCTGCTAAATTGTAGAGCTTCGCGAGGCCTTCGAAATGACATGTAAATTACCTTTATCGGATAAGTAGATTATTTTATAAAATATTTTTAGTGAATCATAGGTTGTAAAACAACCAATAGAGTTAGACTGAATTGTAGTTTCATTAACTATTTTGTGAGTGATTGTGTGATTAACATTTATTTTGTATTAACAACGATTAGTATGAAAAACGAACCAGTGGATGGAGGACTTCAAGGTAGGCATGGATTGTCATCAATCCAGGTGGGAACTCTTATACCTTTCTCGTAAACATTATGTAATTTATAATTCAATCATATCATGTGTATGGACTTGTATGAGCATCTGTTTGATATGCATCGTCAGTTTCCCCGCAAGGATTGTCTGTGGAAAGACCACAGATTCTCGCTAAGTTAATTAGCACGGAAGTGCAATATTATTATTCAGCACGGGAAGTGTAAATATTATAAATGAGAACGGGATTAGGATATGGTGCGATATTAATACTCTTTATGTTATAACATATTTTACATCTTTAATGAGCACGGGAGATGGTGCAATATTATATCTAAATTATCTGGGGGAATTGATCGTGTGCATATCATCATTGTTTGATCGCAGAAGGTTGTAGTATGGGATGCAATCTCGGCACCTTTATTTTCCTAACATGTTAAGTTATAATATGATGACTTGCTGAGTGTTGAATGTTAAAGGTGTTTACTATTTTCTTTAGTAGAATTGTAAAGCATGATAATGATTATTAGAATGTTATACATGTTTCCACTGAGCACCCTTCGGGATGATGTGCTCACTCGTTTCCACTTCAGTTTCAGTTTCAGAAGAGATGGTGCACATGAAGAGTTACGTTCTTAGTTCAACGTTGAATCGAGTTAGAGATCTCTTTGTGCAATATCTTCATCTGTATTCTCTGTGAAATTGTAACAACAACACACCATTATGTTTTTATAAGATGAGAGGTTTCCATTTACGAAAATCAGAGTGTTTGGGTTTCATTATAAATTCTTCTGAACTTAGGTATTTTAATTAGATGTTTTTTAGTTTTATCAATGCCTCTTAGTGTAGACTATAATCAGGTGGATTAGGCGTATCGTTACAAACCTGTAACTGCAGAATAATGGGTTCGCTATGTGGCATCATCAAAAGACAGATTCAGGATAAGGGAGTACGGCGCGATACACCATGGCGACTATCCGTCTGCCCATACAGAGGATCTCGAGAACAAGAATATGGACGGTGAGATGAAGCACTACACGTCAGACATTCAGCGGGCCTCGAAGCACGCCAGCTGACAAGCGTCAACTCGCATTAAATACACGAATCAGGCCTACGAAGTCACGTGTCGCAATTCCTATAGAGGAAACAAGGAAGTACCGCAAGGGAAAGCTAGGAAGCGTCTGCAAGTTGTCGCAATCGCAACAACGTAAGGCACCACGAAGCTCCACACCGCACTAAGCCAAAACATGAGTTGTCAGACATTGTCAGAATGGCGGGACCCGCACAAGAATCTATAAATAGCCCGACTCGAGAAGAGAGAAGGGAGCCCTGACCAATAAGGAAATTTAGGAGTGAGAGTAAGAAAGAAGACCAGATAAACCGCAGTATAGCGTCTTAGTTTACTTCACATTTAAGATCAACTGTAATCATCATCTTGTAACCCATAGCATCAATAGAAGGTACAACACTAGTTTCACCCTTAGAGTAGAAAATCCGAACCACCTTAAATATTTGTTTCCAACATCTTTCTTTACATTTTGTATTAACGTATTTCCTTACCATGAACCGCTGCCATGCGCAGTATCATGCCTGCTAAGGCGACTACAAAGAGCATTTTAGTAAAACTTAGAATTAGTTGATTGGCTTATATCTTTGGTGAAGGTGATGTGATCTATAACCTATAAATAGAAGAAATAGAAATTATCGAGGTTACTTTGTAGCTTTCCATGTCTCGAAGTTTCATTACATTTCACCTTCCATTTACTATCTTCGGTTATATCAGATAGTGAAACTGTCGGTCTTAGGAATTGACGTAGCCAATGGCGGATTCCGGTCAGGCCTCGTGTCAATATTTCATTGTTTTTTCACCTACCATTAATTGAGATGTCAGAGAGTGAAACTGTCAATGTAGCCAATGGCTGCATTGTGTCAGGTCTCGGGAGTTTTGTGTCACTATTGATTTTTTGATTTTGTGTGCCTTGACAAGTTTGACCCTTACGGGGTACTCGTACATTTTTACGTGAATACAGGAAAGCTTTAATGAGCCATTAATCAGTTAGTTATTGTCAAGCAAATGAGAAACGTAATCACGATCTACTCCTAAAATCTCCATTGTCTTCTGTCGTACCTCACAGCATGCATCCTTGTCATAAGCTAGTGGTGAAATTTTATCTGGTTTACAGTCGTACGAGTAATACGCGAAACCATTATGCAGATTTTCTGTAACATCCTCACTTGGTGCGCAAATGATTACACTCCTTGATCCTATATTTCATGAGAGAAACAAATACACAATTACAACAAATTACAATGTTCATAGAATAATATGATTGCAGTGATAACAAAACCTAGCTAAGTTACCTTCTGTGGGTGTAAACATTGAAAGAATCTGATGGGAAGATAAAATGTAAACATGGTTGTATTCAATGAAGTTGTTGTTACAGTTGATAGAGAAGCTTATTTATACAGAAATGCTTCTAACACTGATAGTAGAGTCGGTGAAGTACACAGCTGGATATGAGCTGGATTGTGAGCTGTCAATAGCCAATCAATGACAAACATGTGTAACATCTAGATGACTCAGCAAGACACAATCACTTGCTCTAACATTCCCCCTCAAACTAAGCACTACATTAGTGCTTCAGTTTGCCATGTAACTTGTGTGAACATAAGTGTCTTGATATTCGATTAACCCTGCAACTAGTATAGAACAGTCACTTGTTGTACTGATATAATCTGTTGAACCTTCACAGAACACTAGCCACCAAATCAGCAAGGCACAGACACTCAACTGAATATACCCAAACATGCAAAACACTGCAATCCTTGAACAACCACACAAAACACGCAATCCTTGAACCGCCACACACATCTGACTAAAAGTTGCAAGACCTGAGTTGCAGTCACCTTAACAGTTTAACAGTCATCTAACTAATGAAAACCATATGCATCAGGTTCCCCCTCAAACTTTGCACAGGTACAGTGCAAAAACACCAACCACTTCCTGTAATGTAGAAAAGCTTGCAAATCAATTAAGAAATGAATCCTGCCGATAAACTGACGTGCCTCAAGGATTGCTGTTGTGCCTTCTGCACAATGACAAATTGCACTTCAGAGAAATTACCACTCACACTTGTACAGACTTCAGATGCACAATTTTCCTTGCTACGCAGTAACCCCAGCTAAACCATTACTCCCATTTCTGTCCAATAACTAACACAACAACATCCATACTCTCTTTGGTGTCGAAATTCAGAGTGGACTCGAATGACATATCATATGACCATCATTTACTACTAAAAGAAAATCCAACAACAGTGAACAAATATGAGCAAGAGATGATTGATTCAGTTGATGTCGAGACTGAATATGACTTCAGTTATGTAGTCTTCCCTCATGACACAGGCAGCTGAACAAAACAAAGATGTTTTCTCTCCACTGTAAACCAATACAATCACTACTAAAGAGAATTAAGCATGAACAACAACAACCAAAGTGTAATTATTGACCAACCAACATCATCTTCTAAAGCAAACAAACATGGTAAATGGTTGTTGTCGTTTCTTTATGTAGTTGCAACACCTTTAGAAAAAATATCTCAAATTGCCAAAAAAATCAATCATAATAGATGAAAAATCACCAACACAGCTAGGTTAAGTTTTCATCAATCTGGAATGTCATCAGATGGTACTGTATAGCAGTAAGAAGAAAGAAGATTCAAGAAAATTGTTGCTATTGGTGATGGAAAACTAGGAAATACTGAAAGCAGATCACAGAGAAGGAAGAAATCGGTACGGAATATCAAATTGAAAAGAAAGCAGAATTGAAAACAGAATTTGGAAAAGGTACTGAAATTGAAGAGAGTGGAAAACAGAAATTGGAACTGGAATCGGAAAATTCATGAAAGAAAAACGAAATTGTAAAGAAAAATTACCAAGAAAACTTCATGAAGCAGCGGAAGAAAAGCTAAAGAGGAAACTCCAAATTGTTGTTGTTGATCTGAGTTGAAATCAGATATTTGTTGTTGATCTGAGTTGAAATCAGATATTTGTTGTGTTCATCTGAGTCGGAATCAGATATATGTTGTGGTTCATCTGAGTCGGAATCAGATATCTGTTGTGATTGTTGTAATTGTACAAGTTGCAGAATTGAAAGAAAGAAAAGAAGAAAAAAATGAATTTACAGTAGCAACGGAAGAGAAATACTACCAATAATGTCGATCTAGGTCAAAATCTTTCCTCTATCCCATATCTTGAACTGATTATTATCAACTCTTCCCAAATCAGATCTGAAAAATGTAACACGTAGAAACCTAAAATACTTACAGAAAACTAATGGAATTAGGTTTTGAGATTGTTGATAAAAAGCTTCCATTAATGGTGTTTTTGTCAATAGGTTTAGGATCAAGAGCAGAGAAGTCAGAATTCTCTTCATGGCTCTGATACCATGAAAGAATATGATGGGAAGATAAAATGTAAACATGGTTGTATTCAATGAAGTTGTTGTTACAGTTCATAGAGAAGCTTATTTATACAGAAATGCTTCTAACACTGATAGTAGAGTCGGTGAAGTACACAGCTGGATATGAGCTGGATTATGAGCTGTCAATAGCCAATCAATGACAAACATGTGTAACATCTAGATGACTCAGCAAGACACAATCACTTGCTCTAACAAACATCAAACGCGTACTTGCAGCAATATACGCCACTGGATCCTAAAAATACTAATATTAGTTCTAGATATATTTGATATAGGTTTATCAGCCAGGATGAGTAATGAGTCATCATGGGCTGGTAAGAGCAAGCTCTATGGTGCTCAAAATGTAGCCAAAATCACCACAATATAGCCAAGATATTGAGAGGAAAAAAAACAAGCATTATGGCGCATGTATACAATCCAACGCTTTCTGAGAAATCGACAAAATAGGAGTTGCGGTTTCTGAGTAGCCGTTCAATCCAAAATATCCCTAAAAATTAGAAATACCAGTTTAAAGTAGGGTTTTGATAATAAAGAAAAAAAAACTTTAAACGGCTACTAAGAAACTGCACCAGCGGTTACTGGTAGCCGATAGATAAGCCATGTCTACAAAATGGCACAATTATATATGTTCTCCCTTGTAGACATGGCTACAATTTTTCTTCACAATGTGAAGAATTTTTCCATATTTTGTACTTTTAGAGCACCATGGTGCTTGCTCTAAGAGATTCAGTAACAAGAATTATGTACTTACAATATTTGTACCAACACCTCCAGGATGGACAGCTATACACTTAAAACTAGCATTCTCTCTTTGTTGTGCAACCTTGTTTGCTAGAGTTTTAAGGAACATTAACTGCATGCATTCGATAATCGAAATAAAACCAATTGTTGGTAAAATTCAGAATTCATATCATATAAGGCAATTGGAAATTAGAAGCTTACTTACCTGTGCTAATTTGCTTGACCCGTAGGTTAAGAAGCCGTTAAACTTTCCCTGCTCTACTTTGTTCTTCCAGCTTTCGAGCTCTATGGTTGCGTCCAGATGTGCCTTCAGAAGTTAAGTAATAATATGTCATGCTATGAGCAGATAAACAGGCAACTAACGAAGTGATATTGATATTACGTACCACCGAATCATACACTAAAAGCTCTAAGTTGTAAAAGCTCCCAAGTCGCGCGGTGACAATACCACGACTTCCTATTGGCCGAGAAAGGGAGTTTGGGAGGGAGGCATTGTGAGAAAGACACTTGGCTTCTGATAATTGGCTTAAAAACACTTGCACCATGTTTACACTTCTTTAAAATATCACCCACGTTAGTGATGTACACCTACTTTACTTAACTCAGTCAATTAATAAATTTGGACCAATTAATACCTGACAAGTGTGTGTCTTGAACAAACTCCTTTAAAACAAAAGTTTACCAACTTTAAGTCCGGCCCCTGTTTGGTCTTTTCACTTAGCCCCCGGGCCCTGTTTCAGTCTTTTCACCCAAAATTAGATTTTTGATGCGTCGTATAAAAGAAATTCCCGTCCTTCTCTTTGGGATATTTGCCCACACCGACAACACTTATGAACAGACGTGTTAAGTAATAATCATATAAACTTGGGATTAATAAGCATGTCAAAGCTGGAATAATGAGATTGTTTAAGAGTGTCTATCGATTAGACATCATCTTCTACCTCTCTTTCATCATCTTCTTCTCGATTTTCTTATGCGTAGTAATGGAGATTTGAGATTTTCTTATTTACAGAATCAAAAAGAAAACTTTATCGAAAAAAAAATCTCAACGGAAATTCCTACAAGGTTTTCTTTTTTGTTTGTTAGGTACGAAAAGAGTGTTTGTGTGGGCCTGGACTTCAGTTTTATCTGCAGGCCCAGTTAACTCACACATGCTTTGTGGCCGATGTGTACAAGGAGGCATGTTTGGGAACTTCTGCCTTTCATACCACAATGAGAGGCTGATAGAAGACAAGTCTGCTCTCCAAGACTCCAGCATGCTTGATTCTCAGGTACAAATATTCCCCATGCTTCTGTTATAAAACAAAGAAAACAACAACATCAAACATACTCCATTTTTGTGCACTGGAACTTCTTTCACCGTATTGTAGTAACTTAACGTCGTCAAACTGAAATTAGTTACACTTCCTGCATTGTTGTAATTATGGATTTTAATTATCCAACATCAGGCTAGGCTACTAGATATGTTGGCGTCTCAGCGCAGTTATATTTGAATTGGATATTTGTCTATCTTTGCGTGTAGGTTCCAAAGAGATCGTATCCTGGTCATAGAGATATTCGATTATCAAACTTTGCATGTAGGTTCTCAATAGACCGGTCACAGAGATATTCGATCATCAAATATAACTGGATTATAGTGGAAGATTTAGGGTCAAAGGTGCTTAGTCTTAGCTTGTGAGGCATTACATGGCTATATATTTGATTGAGAGTTGGGCTTAGGGCTACCAAGCAACATTTGGTTCATAGAACTCACATTGTGTGTTCTGCTTAGAGGTTGCTAAACTAACATGGGGAATAAGATGTTTAGAAGCCAAGAATATTCTTGAGATAACTGCTCTGAAGCTAGCATCGATGTTAAAGTATTAACTTTTACAAGACCAGCAGTAAGATGTATGTTTAGCCATATTTCAAAAAAGACTGACATGTATGTAGCATTGCTAGGAGATTAGGGCTCTAAATCTTACTCACGAAGCCATTCCATATACCTTATTATCATTCCCATTGTGGTGGAAGTGTGTTTACTGTTGGTGGTGGTTATAGACCATTTGGTGGCGCAGGTAGCTTTATTGGTGGTGGGAGTCATCGAATGCCAATTTCTGGAAAGTTGGTATCCCTCTGTAGCAGAGAAGGGATCTCTTCCAGATAAAAGATTTCTTGATTTTGGTACTTGGGAGAATATTTCTTTATGAGTTTAATTACTTGCAATTTTGTAATGTTTCATTCACAATTTGACCAAATTATGTCTTATTTCTTAATATTAATGTGTTATTGGTTTGTTAATATATGAAGGTCATGATATTGCTTACAATGACTACTGGGATTGGACTCTCTGAGAGGGTTTGTGTTGATTTTCATACTGTTGGTTTCAATGAGTGGTATCGTCATGATATTGTTTTTCTCCCCTCTTCAAGTAACACTGCGTGCTGGGTTTCGAAACTTTTCGTTGGATATGTTCCTAACACTGGGTTAGGTACCATAAGAAGTTGATGAGGAAGAAACTGCAGTTTCAGGTTATTACTGTTATTAGTTACCCTTTATAGTTGTTATAATCACCTGATGATTATAGGTTGTTTCACTCATTGTCGATTGGCTTCTAATTGGATATGCACAAACTCTACTATGTGTTTCAAAAAATGTTTGTTTTTGGTTTTTGCAGAAGTTACACATATCTCATGGAACCAGCTAGAAGTGCAATTTTGGAACTAATATGAAGCTCCTGATTCCTGAATAAACTGTTAGTTTTTCAAACCTTTCATTCGTTCTAAGTTTGTGAAAAAGGAGATGCATTCATAAATTTAATAAGCTAACTCATTTTTTTTTGTGAAATCTTTCAAAGCAGTGATATTCATGGGGTTCAGAGTAGACAATTCAACAAGTAAGACCGTGAGAACTAGGGTACACATTCAAAACTCTTCGTCATAGTAGTTGATATTTGAGTACATGACCTAAGAGGGAAGATATATGAATGGAAGATCTCAACTTTTATCGATCATGGTGAAACTGCGGACATAGTAGAGGCAGGAAGATTGGCGTCATCTTTGGTCATTAAGCGGCGGATTTACGGTAAGTATTGAACCTTCGATGCAATTTATGCCAAATTTCGGCATTCATTTATATGGTTTCAAGTTCTTTCATATAGAATTTCTATTTTTAGCAAAAGATTCCTTCCTAACATAACGTTGACATCTTTATGAACTCCATACCAAAAAGAAATTACAGCCTAACAAATTTTAGTCTTTAAGCTTAATTAAGGGACTTAAAGGAAAAACTAATAGGGATTTTCAAGAAACTGCCAGAGTAATTGGTGCTCTTGATACTAATTGGGCGTTGTTGTGTCAAAGGATGTGGAACCTAATTCAGTAGATTGTCAGGAGAATGATTGTTCTCCCACCAAATTCAGTCTTATGTATCTGAAGTGGGATGTGGTATCCGAATGTGTACTCGAATATAAGATCATCTTCTTCTCTTATTCTCCAAGTGTTGGCTGGATAACACATGTGTAGGAGGCACAAGTATACAATGTTGGCTGGAGGTACAAGGGATGCATGAGTATATGAAAGTGGCTTGGTTACGGGAACAAGAGGCATTGGAATTTTACTTGAGGTACGAGAGTAGGCGGCATTGGGGTGTTATATAGTTGAAGGATCATATAAAAGGTGGCTTAACAATATGAGTGGGAGGCACAACAATATAAACTGTTGGTTAGAGGTACAACATATACATGAGTATATGATCGTGGCTTAGTTAGTATGCACTGATGTATATTAAGTGAAGGAGCATACGCATGTGCTTTAGGACAAGAATGGGAGGCACAACAATGGTGGTTGGAGGTACATGAGATAAATGTGTATATGATGGCGGCTTGGTTACGAGGTTAGGAGAAGTTGGAGCATTATATGAGGTAAATAAGCATATCAAAGTGATTTAATTAAGGACGGGCATGGGAGGCACGACAATATACAATGTGGTCTGAGGTACAAAAGATATATGAGTATATGATGGTGGCTTGGTTATGGCAGTAGGAGGCATTAGTGTGTAAGATTGTGTTATTGTCACGTTAATGGGAGGTACAGAAGTCTATATATGATAGTGGATTGGCTATGGGAGTAGAAGGTATTAGAGTGTAAAACACTGGTATTGCCATGAGAATGACAAATACTAGAGTTTATAAATGATGATGGCTTAGTTACGGGAGTATGAGGCATTGGAATATCACATAGTGGTATATGTTAATAAAAAATTCACTTCACCAAGATTCTAGGATGTTCTTATCCGTGTGGAATGCTAATTAAGGACACCAATTTTGATAGAATGTTGATCAGCTTTAACTCTATTATTACGAATGAGGAGGTAAGAATCATTTTGAATATTTTGTAATGAATGACTTTGTGTATTGTTCTTTGAATGCAAACTATGAGTTTATCGCGATATTTTTAAGCAACATGATTTAATATGGCTCATGAGTTTATTATAAACCTTAATACATTTTGTTGGAAATCTTATTTAAAAAAACATAAACTAATGATAGTGGAGCAAAACATCATTTAGCATGAGAAGATCACGACGCAACTAAACCCAATGCGGAGCACGGGCACTAAACAAAAATGGAAAAAAAAAATGATGCGCATCGTAGCTACTGAAACTGAACTAATTAACACGATTTTAGGAGATTAAGTATATTGGATAAATTTTGAGGATAAAAAGAAAGTTTAAGTAAATTAAAAGGCAAAAAGTGGCGCGCGAAAACAACTGAGGCTTCAAATCTAAGAAACATGAGTAAGAAAAAAAGACGATGATTGACACACAAACGGAAAAAGGCCCGGTGCGTAGCACGGGCACAAATCTAGTTAACATTAATAACACGAGGAGAAGGCGCTCGTAGTAGTGAGGGAAGTAGAAGCATGGTTAAAAGGGCGGGAGCTATGTGATTCACTTGCATCTGTAGCTCAATGCCATCCTTTGAAAAGGTCTGGGGGTTCTCAAGTTTGGAGTACTTAAGAAAGAACAAAACTGGTGTAATGTATATTGTTGTTGTTTTTCTAGGCATTATGTGCTAGGCACAAATAAGTTAAGTACCTCTTGACTTATAGATCCCGGCATTGTTGATAAGAACATCCAACGGCAGAGCCCGTTGCATCCACACTTCTGCAAAACTTCTTACAGAGGACAAAGAGAGCAAATCCAACTCCATAACCTATTTGTAGGGTACGTGTAAGAGAATTAGTGACACTGATAAGTTAAAAACCGGTATGTATACGAGTCGAAGGCATAAACTACCCTTAACAAAATTTGTTAATTTATGATTTAACTAGTTAATGGAAATCGATGAATTCCTAATATGATCATGTACTTAGTGTATACTTGTGGAAAAAAGGAGGAAAACATTAGAGAATTGAGCTAAAAATACCATCACTTTTATATTCTCTAAATTAAAAAAATAACAACTGCAGATATATATTTACCTCAATGTTGAGCATTTTGTTATCGTTCGCCTCGTCTCTCCACTTATCTGCAATTTTATTTGCGGCACTGATGTTCCTGCAGGCCATGACAACATGGGCTCCAGCCATCGCAAATTCCCTGTTTTTGCAGCGAGTTCAGTAACAGAATTTGAAATTTGGGCAACATAGCATGCACTAAGATTGCTTAACGTCAATTCTGTTTTTAACAGTAGGTTCATTCTGAACATTTACTTGATTACAAGCGCTTATACGAGATGATAAAATTGACATTATGTTGACATTTAAAGGCCCAAATGAAAGTTATTTAGCTAACATATTTTTATAGATTGTTCGTTTCATTGTACCCCACCCGCAATTCCACAAAAATTAGCATATTTATAGTATGTAACCTTGACATTTATTTACCAGTTTGAATTTTAACTATTAATGTTAGGAAACAAATATTTAATTTTTCTAACATTGCTAATATGAGGTACTAATTTATTCGGGAGTGTACTGATTGGTACAACATGTTTTGTTTTAGATGTGTTTTGGTACACTCCCAAATAAATTAAATAGCCTCAAAGTGTCAGGATAGTATAAATTTTACCGTGTCCATGTACTACCCCATACATATGTGAATATTGTACTTGAAAAGTGATGGAGAGAGAATTATTGAAAAATAATATATTATTTAGTTATTTTTATGTATATTTAGTTAAGTATTTTGTTAAAATATTTTAGTAGAGTTAGATATTTTATTAGCATATTTTTAGGATTAAAATATTAATTTTCGGATTTATTAATTAGGTTATTTTTAGAGGAGTCTAGAAGTCTTTTACTAATGCAGAACGGAAGCGTTATTCGATAAAGTATTTGCAGCGGAA
>JAJJMA010005836.1:20705-31300 GCA_023529015.1 Papaver nudicaule
CAAACAATAGAAACAGATTGATAACATGCAGATGTCATGTGGCTGATTTAAGGCTACCGATGAAATAGGATTACAGATGAAATGAAGCAAGTTTTTCTTATGTGTCCGTGTATTTTGTGTAGCTACTAGATTGTCTAGCATGCGCATTGGTGAAAAATGGAGGGATAAAACCATAATCATTTTGTCATGATGAATGTTTTCAAAACATAATGGAACTTTGTAGGTTTAAATCTAAGTCCACAAAGAATAGATGACACTAAGTAGTATAGTGTTCACATTCAGGCATGGCACTCTTGAGCTTAAACAGAAAGCAACAGCAGGCAGTCTTACATAACTGTCTGCAAACTCAGAACTAAAATTAACCCCGTGAACAGTATTCCTGGTGAAGTTAGTGCAAAATGTAGGTTGCAAGAGCTACAGGGGACTTCCTAAGCAGGTACAAATTTACCTTTCACTGCTTACTGAAAACCTGTGAGCATCATTTTCTATAATACCACACCCAATGATTTTAGATGAAGAACTCATGAACATATAAGTAAACAAACATCTAAGTTATAGCTATGAAACTTAAAACAACAAATCATTAAAGGAAATGAAAGAAAGTAAAAGAATCATAACACGAGTACGTTTTTTAACAAGGTTCTTCTTCACGGTGGAGGCTTACATCCTGGGTATTTCATTAATCTTGAGCATGGTTACAAAGTGTAGGTATCAGAAATCTTGAGCATGGTTTAATTTTTCAACTTTATCAATCATATTCTTGTCCTTTTTCATAATCGTTTTGAAAAGGTGTACGGTCATTTTGAATTTCTGAGATTGTGCTGGTTCCAGCTGGCACTTGTCGAGTTATGCTCTGACAGGAATGTTAAACCGTGATTTTTATTTTTCAGGAGAAGATATGAAGACAGCAAGTGCCACAGACTCCGGAAGGGAACCTCTGAACACGAAGAGGGTAACCAGAAGTGGAATGCAAGGCATTGATGAAGTCTCAGAGGATATTGCTGCCTCTGGAGGAAGTGTACCTCAAGGCTTTTCTTCTAAGGTATCTCAGAGCACCAGCAATGGAGCTCTGAGAAAAACTACCAACATAGTTGATAACGGGCCTGGGGCTCAAGGAAAAAAAGGCACTGCCAATGGCATGCCTGGAAAGACCAAACCATTAGCAGAGGTTTATCAAGCCAAGCCCCCTCAGAAGAAACCTGCCTCTAGAGTAGAAGAAGACCTTTAGAGGAAAGAGGAGAACTTAGATCTGCATACTACTAACACCGATAGTTCTAGTGAGGAAAATGTCCAAGTCATCGGAGCTCTGAACGGAATTCCCAGTGTAATTGGTAAAATCCCCATAGGTGAGATTTTACCAATACACCCATACGTATATACCTAAAACACACCCTAATACATACATCTCAGCAAATGCCGATGTTAAACTACAAATATTGTCATACAAAGATAAATAAAAGAGATAGGAGAAGATAATAACGCCATAAACATGATAGGAATGATAAACAAGCAATAGCTCTCGAGCATGACATGATATTAATGGAATCCTTGCATTAGTTCTCACCTTGCTAAGGATAAACACTCTACAAAGTATTAAGTTCTTCTCTAGTAATTGAGCCAAGGAGAGTAAGATGAGTTCTTTGTCTCTCGATAGATCAACACTAGAGTTCACTTTTCCAACCCCTCTCTCAGTTGCGATACATGGCCTTATATAGGCGCTAATTACATGATGGGATACAGCTAATACAGACAATATGACTCTGACACTATTTGTCCATTTCTTATGTACTACAATGCCGCCGACCTTCCTCGACGCTTCAGCGCCCTTCCTCAATGCTTCAGCGCCCTTCGCCCTAGATTGGATAAGACCAATGACTCGATATCCACTGAGTCAACAAGTCAGCTCTGACAATCCGACCGTTCTGCCCAACATTAAATGCTCAACCAACCTTAGCATCTTTTGTCGATGACGTGCCATTGTCGTTGTCTTAGGTTACGCCGTTCTGCCTTTCCTCTGCTAAATGTCGTTCTTCCCTTGCTCTACTCAGCACCTTCTTCATATGGGTGATGACCGCTGGAGATTGCCGATGTCGCCATTCTTCACTTTAATGGTTGCCCTTCTGTACAAAATCACTTCTTGCGTGCCTTAAATAAGCTAAGGCATTTTCTACACTCACATTTTGTCTCTTTCATCTTAAAGACTTTAGTCACCGAAGATGAAACTACTTTTCTCGCTGAAAATGCCAGCACACCTTTATCAACAGTTACTTCTTCTCCTACATGCAACGTCATGTCGTAAATACCGGACTTGCTTTATGACCTGCAACCTGCTCGTCCGGTTGCGATTCTTCCCCTATAAATACTCCTACTCACACCATCAAACCTATTTCTTCAATTTTATACTCCTACTCACACCATCAAACCTATTTCTTCAATTTTCATTCTCTTCCTTCTCTGCAACCTAAACCCTAGCTGCCGTCGAACCGCCGCTGCTTCGCCTGAAACCACCATTTTCCGCCTCTTCACCATTTCTTTTCAGTGTAAAACCCATCAACAGCTACTGCTTCATCATTTCCACCACCAAGAATCACCTTTTATTCATTTTTCTCTTGCTCCGGTGACTTTTCACCTCTGCATTTTCCGTCATCCGGCTGATCTTCATCTTCTCCGATCGTTCAATGGCTTCCACTGATTCTTCCTATGACCCTAATTCATCTTCACAAAACCAAGGATCTAACCATGAGGACGCTGAATCTTCATCATCTTCTCAGAACCATGAATCCGGTGACGAAGAAACTTCAGAGTCCGGCATTAGACCCTCTTGGGGTGACAACTGGGAGGAGTATTGCAACAAACACCATGCAACTACTCCAGCGCTTAAGATTTCACCTTTGGACGGCGTCACTACCTTCTCTGAAAGGCTTCTCTTGGAGCATATCCGTCAAGAAGGTCAAGGTGAAAACCGTCTGGTTATAGCTATGGGCCAAATCAAAGCTGGGTATCAGTTTCCCCTCTATGATCCTACTGATCCCATTCTCCTTCAACTACTGATGCATGTGAATAAAAGTCCTGCCCAGCTCTCTAGCAATTCCATTCGTATACTATATGAATGGGTTGCCCGCCGAAAGGGCTATTCCCTCTACCCAAATATCACCAGAAACTCTGCCTTTACTGCCAAAGAGTTATATACCGTTGAGAACTTCAAGGATCAGTATCAAGTAAAGCCTAGCCTCAGAGCCGGCGAACCTTGGTTATATCGTATTGAATCAAGGAGAGGTCTTAAGAGCAACATGAAATTCCTAAGAGATGTTGACAAGAAGACTTCTACTGCCACTAGACCTTCAGTTCGCCATAAATCTGAGAATCACTGGAATGACCTTCCCTGCCAGGTTGAGGGACCTTGGCTCAAGGGTTGGGAAGATGAAGATAGAACCATTCCCCGTAAGGCTTTTCTTGCAGAACATTCTGCTTTAGCTACTCATGATTTCTGGTCTGTCCGCTGGGATGAAGAAAACCAATACCTCAAAAAGAACGGCGAGTTTGTCACTACTGACAAAGGACATTGGGTTAAGAAACCTGAGTTTTGCAAGCCGCCTTCCAAATGAGGGAAAGGCACAAAAAGAAAAGGAAAAGATGGAGACGTTGTTGAGGTAACAAACACTTTATTACAGTCTTGAAATATATGTATATATTTGCCTCTGGTTGTTATCTGAACAGACGGCGATGGCTTTTTCTTTTACAGCCGGCCTCTAAAAAGTTCAAGCCCGAGAAGCCCCTCAGCGCTATAGATCGTGTCAAAGCTACTCTTGCCACTCTCCCTGGGATTTCTACTGCTGAATCTAAGAAAGATGGCAACTCCAAGTCTGCTTCTGCTGCTAAGAAAGATAGTGGCTCATCCAATAGAAAGATAGTGGGTCATCCAAAGACAAAGAGAAACAACCAAAGATCAAAAAATCATTGGCTTCCAAAAAGAATAATCAATCTGCCACCCAGAATGTCGCCGACAATCCTACCCCTAAGGAGCAGTCTGTGAAACTTGTTGATCAGCACCATGTCGACAAAGTGAATTAGGAAATTCCCACAAGTCCTCCAGTTACTACTTCTGAGGTTGTTACCACAGGACGAACTACCGCTGGAACTGATGCAGGTACTGCTGGCGACCATGTTGTTCAGATGCAATCTCCTATCCGCTCAAATGATCAAGCTGAGCCAATCTCTGCCTCAGCTGTTAACAATACAGTCTCAACTCTTCTTCAACTTCTCTCATTGAACACTCTACCTCAAGCTTCTGCTAGCTAGCAGTGGTTCCATGGAGACTCAGGTGCTGTCCAATAAGTTAACAGATTCTTTTGCTAAGTTGGTGTCTCAGGATGAAGGAGGTTCTAATACCCTTTATCTAGAATCAATGAGCAAGCTAAGTGAGCCTGGGCTTGCGCTGAAACCCGTTGAACTTACTGTTGTTGTTTCCCATCTTACTCCTTATGAATAGTTCTGCAGCGCTGTCATGGTGAGCTACTGCCTCAATATTATCCTCAATCATTTTCGCCGGCCATTTCATTTCTAACCATACCGATCTCATCTGTCATGCAGGATTTTCAGCGCAATCTTGGTGGTATTGTGCTAAATGCCCAATTGCAACAAGAGCGTGACAATCTTCGCCAGGGTAAGGCTAAACTAGAGCAGAAGTTAGAGAAAGCGAAAAAAGAAACTGATCGGCTTCGTCATCACTACAATGAGGAGAAGAAAAATCATCAAGAGCTCCAAGGTTAGCCTCTTTCTTTTGTTTTCCCTAAGTAGTTTTGTATTCCGCTGTTTCTTTCTCCCAACTTTAGTCCCTGTCTATTATAAGGTCGCCATCAACATGATGACGGTCAATTGAGGCGGGTTAAAATTGAAATTGACAAGCTGACTAGCGCTAATGCTAAGCAGCGTAACATGTTGTTCGATTCTGACCGGGATGTTAGATGGTACCGTCGAGAGTTACGCCGTGTCACTGACCTTAATGTAAATCTTGATCATCTTCTCAAAGTTTCTCAAGCGGATGTGGCGTGGGCGAAGAGTGAGCTTGACAACGCTTCCCGCTTAGCTGAATTGGAACGTAAAGCTAAAGAAAAAGCTATTGTGGATCATATGAAGATAACTTCCCAGTTAAAGGATAAGGAAGCCACTATTTCCCGTTTATCATCTACATTAGTATGCCGAACCGCTGAAAGAGATACCGCTCGAAATGAAATTCAGTATCACAAGGATTTTGCCCAAATCCATGGGGATCGTGCCAGGCAGCTAAATGAAGAGAATAATATCCTTAGACCCAAGATCAAACAAGCTGTTGGTCCTTGTTATGATCAAGAGGTTTTAAGTAAATTGGATGAAATAAATGTTGCCAAGAAGGGCATTCATGAGTATGTTAATGAGCTAGAAGGTAGTTCCTTAGGGTTTCATTTTCTACCTACCCAATTTTTAACTTATTGTTGCCTCAGCGTTTAAGTTGTTTTCTGTTTGATTTTCAGAGAAGTATAAAAGGCTGGAGTCTCAACTGGAAGAGAAATCCGCCGTCTTAAAAGAACACGAAGGATGTACCTCCAGGATTACTCAACTAGAAGAGCAAGCAAAAGAGCATAAATCCTGTGGAGATGTATTGTATAAGTTGAAGACAGATCATTTGCAATGTACTGGCAAGATCACCAATCTTGAGAATGAAGTTAACACTTTCCAAGATTATAAGAGGAAGTTTGAGGCCGAGTCTTCCAAGTCGAGCAAGCTTCAAAAGATGAATGACTCCCTACAGTCTGAACTAACTCTTGCCAAGAAATCTGCTCAAGCGAAAGAAGACGAACATTTCGCCGACGTGAGGATGAGTGGTTTTTTCGCTATTCAAATGTTCTTGTCTACCTTTTGCCCTAATCATAATGTAGATATTCCTGCTGCCTATGGTCCTGGTTTCCTTCCTCCTGACATGGAAACTGCTCCTGATGCTGCTGAGAACAAAAATAACGCCGGAGATACCGTTCATATAGATAACGGGTCAGATTCTGGAGAAGAAGATAAAAGTGATGAAGAGGGCGACACTGGAGATGATGAAGATATGCATCCGATCAGCGAAAATTCCCAGCAGGATGACAGCAAAGATGTAAATGTTAATGATGGTCAGAACGTTTCTGAAAATCCAGACCAAAGCGCCAATCAAACTGCCAAAGGAAAAGGCGCAATTACCGCTGATGATGTAAAGAAGGGAGACAATGCCTCTGTCGACAATTCCAACCCAGCCTCCTGAATTATAAGTACTTAAGGATGATTTAATCTTCCAACCACCAAATGTAACTGAATAGCTCCTTATGCTAGGTTTTCTCGCTTGTGATTATATATCATATGATGTGTTTATTTCTTCGACTCTTTTGTTATGAGACTTTAATGAATGTATGTTTTTCTATATGTGCGTGCTGTTAGACATTTGAGTTTTTCCTTTTCTTTTTCCTTTATGTCGCCGGTATAATCAAATCCATTATGGTTTCAATGATAAGCTGACAGTTATCTCGCTAACCACATCGCACCCTTACGTTATACATTGTTACTTGTGCCCGTCGGCAATCCATTATAAGTGGTTGGTTAACCATGATAGGAATTTTACATTTTTACCCATCACTTATAGATCAACAAGTAACACGTAAGGACTTACGTTCAGGTAGCCAGGCCCGCTGTTATTCAAAGCTATTACCATTGAAATCCCCAATGTTTTGTTATGCCTCAGCGTATAGTTTTCCTGGCAATTTTGCCTCAGCGTACGGCTATTGAACCTTGTAATTTTCTTGGCAATGTTGCCTCAGTATATGGCTATTGAGCCTTGTAATTTTCTTGGCAGTTTTGCCTCAGTATATGGCTATTGAGCCTTGTAATTTTGTTGGCAGTTTTGCCTCAGTATATGGCTATTGAGCCTTGTAATTTTCTTGGCAGTTTTGCCTCAGTATATGGCTATTGAGCCTTGTAATTTTCTTGGCAGTTTTGCCTCAGTAAATGGCTATTGAGCCTTGTAATTTTCTTGGCAGTTTTGCCTCAGTATATTTGTCGTCGTATGTAAAGAATTTGAATGACACAATAATTTGCTAACGGGGTTCGGCGCATAAAAGCAAACCTACGTCACCGGATCTTATTTGCTGCAAATTACAAAAGCTAATAAGATTTCTTGGGTATTATGCCCGCCCAAGACCTCGGATTGTACATGCAACCTCAAGGGTAAAATCTCTTAATAAACTTGGCATTCCACGGATGCTCAAGTTCTTTACCATGCTCATCAATTAACACATAAGCTCCGCTACCCGCTGCACGCTTGATGACATAAGGACCTTCCCAAGTTGGTTCTAGCTTCTTACATCCTTTCTTCTTCTGATACGGCGGCACTTCTCTTAATACTAAGTCACCAGGCTGATATTCTCTTGGGATGACACGCTTGTTATACTCCCTAGCTAGACGGCGATGATAATTTTTCATATGAGTTAAGGCAATAAGTCGTTGTTCTTCCAAATCGTCCAGTTTCGCCAAGATTAAGTCTGTATTGAGATTCTTCTCCCAAGCTTCATGTTTTGTTGTTGGCAGTATAACTTCTGATGGGAGTACCGCCTCTGCACCAAATGTGAGTAAGAAAGGAGATGCTCCAGTTGCCTCTCGGACTGTGGTTTTGTAAGACCATAAGACATTATGAAGGTGCTCACACCAGGCTTTTGTGTGCCCTTCAACTCTCTTTTTCAACCCCATTCCAATTGTTTTGTTTGTGGCTTCCGCCTGCCCATTGCTTTGAGGATAAATAGGAGTTGATTTTCCTAGCTTGACGTCGTATGTTGCTAACAAATTTTCAATATTCTCTCCGACCAATTCCTTTCCATTATCAGTGCAAATTTCCGCCGGGACACCAAAACGACAAAATATATTTTCCCATATGAATGTAAACACCTCTTTACCCGTTCTATGTCGAATCGCCTTGGTTTCGCACCACTTAGTGAAGTAATCAGTAGCTACATATATCTCATATGCCCTGATCCTGGTGTTAACGGTCCAATGATGTCGATCACCCACTTGGCAAAGGGCCAAGGACTTAATACTGAATTTAGTGAAACCGCTGGCGCTTTTATTCTTCTTGCACAGAGCTGACAATTCCTACAACGCTTAGCATATTCTGCAGAATCACCATTCATCCAAGGCCAATAGTAACCTTGCATTTTTACTTTTAGAGCTAAACCCGTTGTCCACTATGGTTTCCGCAGTCTCTTTCATGTATCTCTTTTAACAGCTTCTTTCCTTCCTCCCTTGATACGCATCGCAATAGCGGCCCAGCAAATGATCTTCTGTATAATACACCATCTCTTAACTCATAATTCCCTGACCTGCTTATGACTTTATGCGCTAGCAATTTGTTTCCAGGAGTGGTGAGATGCTCTAAGTAGTATCTGATAGGAGTCCACCAGTCTGTTTCCGCCGACTCTTCGATGTCTAACGCCAAAACTTCCTTCTGCCTTCTTTCTTCTATTGACGACATCTTTAACCGTTCTATTGCAATTGACGGCACCTCCAGATCTGTCATCATAGAAGAGATAAATGCCAGCGCATTAGCATGTCTGTTGTCATTTCTACATATGTGCCTAAATTCAAGGCCGGTAATTTTGTTAGTGTATTCTCTTGCCAGTTGTAAATACTTTTTTAGTGAACTATCATGTGCTTCATATCTTCCTAGGATTTGCCGAATGACTAGCTGAGAATCACTAGTTAAACGGATGTTGTTGATGTCCATCTCAATGTTGAGCCTCATAGCATGTATTACCGCTTCGTACTCTGCTTCATTGTTTGTAGCTGGAAACTCTAATCTGAATGAATGGACTATCCTTGAACCCTTTGGCGAGATAAAGACTATGCCAATTCCTTTGCCTTCTTTATTAGTTGAACCATCCACATATACCTCCCACTGGTTTGGATCTGTTTTCAATAAGTCTGGAACTCCTTCATCTGGATCTTCCTTTTCCATGAATGGGATGTCTTCAGTTTCTTCTTCTTCTTCTTCTTCAATAGGAAAATCTGCAGAAAGTCGGCGATAACCTGTGACCTTTGAGCCGTTCTAATTTCATACTTGACGCCGAACTGATCTATCTGAGCATTCCATTTTGCAATACGTCCAGCTCTTTGAGAACTATGAAGTATGGCTTCAATAGGAGTTTTGGTGAGCACTGTTATAAGATGAGCATGAAAATAAGGGCGGAGTCTGCTAGTAGCGAACACCAGAGCTAATATTAATTGTTCTATCTTAGTATAATTTTTCTCAGCAGGTTGTAGAGTTCAGCTGATATAGTAGATTGGTGTTTCCCCTCATTTTGTCCTTACCAAGACTGCATTAACCGCTGATGATGTGGCCGCCAAATAAACTCTTAATTCTTCCCCATGTTCCGGCGGTTGAATAGCTGGTAGAGTGGCTAAGTATTTCTTTACTCCCTGAAAGGCGATTTCATGATCATCCGTCCAATTGAACTTCTCTCCCTTCTTCAGCATTTGGAAAAATAACTTGCACTTGTCAGAGAATCGAGATATAAATCTGTTAAGAGACGCTAACGTGCCATTTAAGCGCATAACATCTTTTAGTGTTACTGGCGAAGGCATATCCAAGATGGCCTTGACTTTTGCTTGATCTTCCTCTACTCCATTCTTTGTGACGACATAGCCCAAAAACTTTCCAGAGGTGACACCGAACACGCATTTCGCTGGGTTAATCTTTAACTTAGTTACTCGCATGTGATCAAAAATGTCTTTTAAATCATGCACATGATTCTTCTTCTCCTTGCTTTTGACTAGCATATCATCAACGTATACCTCCATGGTTTCTCCTATCCATTTTTCGAACATATCTTGAGCCATCTTTTGGTACGTGGCACCAGCATTCTTCAGACCAAATGGCATTCTTGTGAAGCAAAATAAACCTTTAGTAGAGAAAAATGCCGTATGCCGCTGATCCTCTTCCGCCAGCGGTATCTGGTTATACCCAGAGTAGCCGTCCATAAAAGATAATAGCTCATGCCCAGAAGTGGCATCAACAGTCTGATCTATGCTTGGTAATGGAAAGATGTTCTTTGGACACGCCCTATTCAAGTCGCTGAAGTCGATGCAAATTCTTACTCCTTTATTCTTCTTAGGAACCACCACCATATTAGCTATCCACTCGGGATATTGAACTGGTCTAATGATTCCTGACGCTCTCATCTTGTCAATCTCTGCTTCCACCGCCTCCTTATATGTTGGTGCCAATTTTCTTGGACGCTGCTTGAATGGCCTGATTTTTGGATCTACATCCAACTTATGGCATGCATTTTTTGGGTCAATACCAGGCATTTCGTTCATGCCCCAAGCAAAACACATCCACATATTCTTTTAGTAAAGCTTCTAACTGTCGAGATTCTTCTTCATTCAATAAGGTGCCAATTTTTACTATCTCAGGAGTATCTTCCTCGCCTATGTTTGAAAAAGAAGGGGTACCGAAATACTACCAACTTTTCGTTTTTGGCTCGTGAGTCTTATGGTAAAGAGTTTGGACGATCTCAAAAATCAATATCCAAACCTCTAAC
>JAJJMA010005850.1:0-16565 GCA_023529015.1 Papaver nudicaule
ACGATTCGCATGTGGTTAAATGGTATCATATCTGATTCTGTCCTTCCGTACTTTTCAAGATCAACTACTGCTCATCAATTATGGTCCAGTATTGAAGAGAGATTTGGTAGCTCATCTGATACTCATGCACTGCATCTAAGGTCTAAGCTCATGGCTATAACTCAAGGTGATAAGTCTATTCCTGTTCTCCTTAAAGAAATTAAGCTTTTATCAGATCAATTGGCAGCTTGTGGAGATTTTGTATCTGAAAGAGAACTTGTAGCTATTACTCTTAGGGCTCTAAATTCTGATTTTATCCCTTTTATTACAACTATGAGACATAAATCACCTAGAGTTACCTTTATAGAACTGCATAACAGCTTGTTAAGTGAAGATGTTGCTGTTAATGAAAGGAATCAGTCATTTGTTACTGACTCTACTTCTAGAGCTTTTACTGCTGAGTCCAAAGCATTTGCTGCTCATACACCAAGGCCTACTGGTGGTGGTAGAGGTTACTATAGACCTACTCAATCTTATAGAGGTGGAAGGTCCAATGGTTTTACTTATGTTAGAGGAATGAGTCCTTCTATGAGAGCTCCTGGCTCATATCCCACTCCACCAACTTCAGTTAGACCTCCACCTGCTTTTCAGTACTCTACTGCTAATCCTGATGCAATGCCATGTCAAATTTGTGGAAGAACTGGTCATGGTGCCTTAGCTTGCAGCAATAGATTGAACATGGCTTATCAAAATGTTCACACACCTAAACATCTAGCAGCTATGATGGCAGCTGCTAACATTTGTGGTACTAATCCTTGGTATGCTGATTCTGGTGCTAATAATCATGTTACATCTGATGAAACTGAGTTGGACTATGCATCTAATTATGAGGGCTCAGAGGAGATTCAAGCAGCTAATGGGGAAGGTATGCTGATCTCTCACACTGGTTGTACTATTAAATCTACACCTTTACACTAGTTTACTCTTAACAATGTGTTACTAGTACCTAAAGCATCTCAGAACCTTTTATCTGTTCACAAATTCACCACTGATAACAACTGCTCCATTACTTTTGACACTTATGGATATTTTGTGAAGGATTTGTTCACTGGGAAGATAGTTTTACAAGGCCTGCAGCATAATGGTTTATATCCTGTTCAATTCAACTCAATTACTAATAAAGAGAATGGTTTAAGGAAGTTCAATTCACCTAATAAAGCTTTGTCCTCTGTTGCTGCTGTCACTGCTGAAGTTCTGCACAGAAGACTTGCTCATCCTACTTTTCAGACTATGAAGATTGTATGCAATGCTTTGTCTCTGACACATGTAATGAAGACACCTATTTTCTGTCATGATTGTCAATTAGGCAGGAGCCATAAACTTTCTTTTTCTGCTTCAAGTCATAAATGCACTAAACCTCTTGAGCTACTGCACTTAGATTTGTGGGGTCCTTGTCCAGTGAAGTCTAAGTCAGGATATAGATATTATGTAAACATCATTGATGACTTTACAAAATTCTGTTGGATTTATCCCTTGTATGAAAAGTCAGATTTCAAGTCTGTTTTCTATAAATATAAGTTGCAAGTTGAAAAACAATTTGGTTATCCTATTATGGTGGTTAGAACAGATGGAGGTGGTGAATTTTTGCACAGAGAATTGACAGCTTTTTTGGTTCATTGTGGTATTATTCATGAGATTTCTTGCCCACACACTCCAGAGCAAAATGGAGTAGCTGAGTCCAAGCATAAGCATTTGGTTGACATTGGCAGGACATTTTTACTTCAATCAGGTTTGGCTCTCTCTTATTGGGTTGATGCTTTCACAGCAGCAAATTATACAATCAACAGACTACCTACTAGATCTATTGGTAACATTTCTCCATATGAAGCTCTTTTTAATAGAAAACCTGACTATAACTTTCTCAGATCTTTTGGCTGTTTATGCTTTCCATGGTTGAGACCTTATACAGATCATAAGTTGCAACCTAGAAGCTCTAAATGTGTCTTTATTGGATACAGTATTCAGCATAAAGGTTATAGATGCTTAGAATTGTCTACAGGGAAAGTTTTTATCTCTAGACATGTTGTATTTTCTGAGTCAGAATTTCCTCTGAGAACTACTGTTAGTGCTATTCAGCAGACATCACTACTTCACCATCAGAGTATGAAGTTACTTCTATTTTGGAGAAATTTGTTCAAGCTGAGGGAGATACAGCTATTTCAGATCCTGCTTCAGTAGTTCCACATGCTGCACCAGTTTTGTCTGCTCCAAATACTCAACCAACAGTTATTACAAATGCTCACAAGATGATTACTAGAGGCAAGAGGGGAATTACTAAACCAAAAGCTTACAGTTCTAAGTACAGTCTTTCTGCTAAATTACAAGCTGTCAGTGACAATATCACACCTACATGCTTTAGTCAGGCTTGGAAGATACCTGTTTGGAGGAAGTCTGTTATTTCTGAAAACAATGCTTTGGAGCAAGCTGGAACTTGGACTAGAGTGCCTTATACAGGACAAAATCTTGTTGGTTGTAAATGGGTCTTTAAGAAGAAGGAGAATTCAGATGGCTCTACTGAGAGACATAAATCAAGACTTGTTGCTAAAGGCTTTCATCAAAGAGAAGGAGAAGACTTCAATGAAACCTTTAGTCCTGTGGCTAAACCTTCTACTATTAGGGTGGTTCTCTCTGTAGCAGTGAATTTTGGCTGGTCTATTAAGCAACTTGATGTGAGTAATGCTTTTCTTCATGGTGACTTAGCTGAGGAAGTCTTTATGACACAGCCTCCTGGATTTGTTGATCCTGATCATCCTGATTATGTGTGTAAGCTACATAAATCCATTTATGGCTTGAAACAAGCTCCAAGAGCTTGGTATGAGAAGTTGATGAATGTCCTGCTATCCTACAATTTTCAGCCTTCTACTGCAGATACTTCTCTCTTTGTTCAAAGGATTGGAACCAGAATTACATACTGTTTGGTCTATGTGGATGACATTATACTAACAGGTAACTCCTCCACCTATTGTGATGAACTTATTCTTCTTCTGCAAACTCACTTTCCTATCAAGGATCTAGGAAACTTGCACTATTTTTTGGGACTTGAGGTCAAGAGGAATGATAAGTGCTTGTTTATGACTCAAACAAAATATGCACTGGATCTTTTGAAGAAATTTGATATGCTTGAAGCTAAACCATGTTCTTCTCCAGTTCCTGTAAGTTTTAAGTTAGTGTCTACTACTGGTGTTCCCTTAGATGATCCTACACCTTATAGATCTCTGGTGGGTGGTTTACAGTACTTGACATGGACTAGGCCAGAAATTGGCTTTGCTGTAAATCAGGTGTGCCAACATATGCAGTCCCCAACTTCAGATCATCTCATTGCTGCTAAGAGGATATTGAGGTATATTAAGGGTACATTGGATTATGGGATTTTATTCACAAAGGGATTGACTGCTGTTCATGGCTTTAGTGATGCTGATTGGGCAGGAGATCCTGAAACAAGAAGAAGCACTGGTGGCTACTGTATCTTCTTTGGTTCAAACCCAGTGTCATGGTCTAGCAAGAGACAAACAACAGTGGCAAGGTCATCTACAGAGGCAGAATACAGAAGTCTTGCTAGCTCAACTGCTGAGGTAATATGGCTATGCAAGTTACTTCAGGATCTTCACATTTTCTTACCAGTACAACCAACACTTTACTGTGATAACAAAAGTTCTATTTCATATGCCTCTAATCCTGTTTTCCATACAATGATGAAGCATTTGTCTATTGATTTCAATTTTGTTAAGGAGTTGGTTCAGGCTAAGAACATTCAAATTTCCTATGTTGCCACTATGGATCAAGTTGCAGATATATTTACAAAGGGTTTGGCAGGACCAAGGTTTGCCTATTTGAGAAACAAGTTGAAAGTTCTGTCATCAGCCCATATCAACTTGCGGGGGGCTAATAGCAAATGATCTTCGTCTAATCTGGATCATCAGATTGTCTTCTCATCAACGGTCTTTATTCGTCCACCTTTGTAATCTGTTTACTTTTCTGTTATTGGTCCAGGCTGTCTATCTTGACAGCTGTGTCTTGACAGCTGTGCTGTCCGTACCGTTATATCTGTTTATATCGGTTCTGGTGTTTAGTTTACTGTTTTGAGTCTTATCTTCTTTTGTTGGTGAATAGTGTCTGTATCTCTCGAATCCTTTAATGGATTCTTGTTTCAATAATTTCATTTCTTGTTTTTCATATCATCACAATCAGTGATTATATCAGATACACCCTGTTTAGATTGCCAACTGCATAAAAATTATATCATGTTATTAAAGTACAGAAAAATAGAGCCTCATATGTGTATTCGATTTATCTACTGTACATTCTAAAGATTCACTTATCATTTCAGATCCACCGTCAACTCCACCCTAGTTGTTTTAAAATATGTACCCAGTTTTCTATATCATCCCATAAGTACATAACCAATTCACAGAAATGGAAGGATCCTAAAAGGGATTGAACGGATACTACTTGTTCAAATAAGAGTGCGAAAGGCTTGAAAGTAATTCACATGAATGGAAGCGCCACTTTGAAGCTGGAGCAAAGAGATAACCTGAATTTTTACTTACAGGTGTTGTTGTGCAGAGATATTTTGTGCAATTTCTTCACAGACATTGTCATATTGGCAATCTCCTTCCCAAAAAGATCATCATATGACCCAGGAGACGTCATCAACTTTAGTAATATATCATCCTGCGACAAGGATCAAATGATAACAACAATATCTTTTAAGACAATTTTTTCAGTGTTTTATGAAGATGTTTTGTAAACCATGAATAAATGAAGAAACTTCTGGATTTAAAATTGTACCTCCCTTTTCAAGTCCTCGAGACCAGCACGTTGAGCACCAACAGTCTTCAAATGTCTCTGCAATAAAAGAAAGCGTTAGTTGGTAGGTTTACCAATGTGCCCAGAGAAGAAGAACAAAATGACTAAATCAATTAACTAATGCATAAAACAGAGCCAAGCCATTATAAAGACGATTATAAAGAAACATATATACATGTACTGAAGAAACAAAAATTGAAAACCCAGTACATATTGATATGTACTGCCCCAAAACCCAGTACATACTGATATGTACTGAGTCGAAACTCACTACTGAGCGAAAACCAAGTAGATATCACAATACATATATACTAAAATAAGCATTACTAAGAACATCTATTGTCCATTGTTGCTTTAGAGAACCCAGTACATACCAGTATGTACTGTATGGTCATCAAGCAACTAGAATGTACATATCACAATACACACACACATGTAATGTATCACAGTACATATCCATGTGAAAACCCAGTACATATACACATGTATTGTATGGTCATCTAGCAACTAGAATTTACATATCACAATACATATAGACATGTACTGCCTAGATATCACAGTACATATACACATATACTGGAGAAAACAAAGAATTGATTGTACAGATGGGTGAAAGAGTTGACCCGACATCGAACTTACTATTGCGTGGCAGGTAAAGCGATCCCTGCATACAGCAAGTTAAATTAGACCCCCTGTTATCTTCCAACTCGTTCCAATTGGGTGCTTCATTCAATGGTCTATGTGGGTGCATGGGTGTGTGGGTGCAAGAGAGAGAGCATACCCTGGCTTCTAACTCAATTTTTTTAAATGCTCCACAATGAAAAGGTTGCATGTCTCGCAATGACGTTTTCCAAAGACACATCCTGAAAAACAAATATCGAAAACAATTATCTGAAAAAGCTCCGAGGCTTGCACTGTATCTAATGTAGCATTAATTGATCCTGTGTATATAAATTTGTGGGTGGCTAAAGTCAGATGCAAATATTCCCCCAAATCTTTGTTTAGTGAAATTCTATTCTAAGTGAAATGCTAACCTTATAATTAACTCAAACACTTTACATATTTTATTCGTATGCAAAGATTTAATTTGCACTTCGACAAAACTCTATTCATCGAAAAACGATAAATTTAATTCCTATGTACTGCGTGAAATAATACACAACGAAAACCAATAGAAGTGCAACTTCAGCTTCCAAAACAACATGGAAAGCATCAATTCTATAATATTCACTACAGAATGATTCTGTCGAAAACACTCATTTACAATACTTAGTGTTCCATGCAGAAGACACATTTAATCCGCTTAAACAAAATAACGTACAAGAACCAGTATTTCTACGATCAGGGCATTTAACTACCAGCTTCCCAATATAACCCAAGTAGAGGTGTTACTGTAACTAAAATGTCTAAACCAATCATTCTAAGCTGTAGGGTGCAGAATAAAAAGTCTATTCACCTTACAAAAAGAAAATTACACAAAATAGGTCCTAAATTTATGGATCCATTTAATGTCTGCTAGTAGAATCTACTGGTAGGTCCCAAATTTGTGGATCCATATAAGGTTTGCTAGTAGATTCGTGGATTAAGAGCTATTAGTTAATGTTTTTGAAACTGCACGTCTGCACCATTGATGGAGTTTCGAATGAAGGAACTAGAAAGAAAAAACCCTGAAACAACATCTTTCTTCATTAGATAAGATAACCGTTGACTGAAAATCCCATCACTACATTTCTGTAATGATGCTTCGCTTCAAATTATCGGATCTAAAATTTATAAATGAATTAAAAGAAAACCCAAAAATTAGGTCAAAATCGATGATTGTTGGTTTTCGAAAAATTGTATATGAATTTGTTGATTACAGCAGGATGATTACAAAACTAAAATCAAAATTTTAAAATCAGAAACAGATGAAGAGATCGATCACAAACCTTGGAAACTCCATAGTCGCCGCTCTCCTTCAGACAGAAATTTGGGAGAAACATGAAAGGGAAACAGATTCTAAAGAACGGCCGTTTATTATTTACGCGGAAGGGTCGTTTCGTCATTTAAAAAGTATAGCTGATCTCTCCCACACGTGTGCCACCGGGTTTTCTCTTCTAAACTAAAAATTTTGGACCACAGATTAAACGAAAATTCTGAATGTCCCTCCGGTTAATCAAAGATTAATATATAGGACCTCCTAGTAGATTCTACTTTATTCAAGCCTTCCACTCAAACCCTTTCCTAGCCTTCCTAATCCCGTCACAGTTCAAGCCCAACTCCATCTCCCTGGGCCAAAAACAAAACCCAGCCAAGCCTATTACGCGATATACCTGTCGGTCTTGCAAAACCGATTGCCCTTTCTGTCTTCACACGTATGAACCGCATGCTTACCGTCTTCTCCCATCTGTCGAACACGCGAATCCGACAGAACAATGTCAGTTTTCCCAAATCTCAGACAGTCGAACCCATCATCAGATCTTATTCAAACAACATTTCTGATACAAATCAGGCACAACCCAATTTTCTGAACTATCATCTGATCTCAAATTCACCTCTGATTTCTTCTTCAACTACCCACAACTCCACAGCCTTAGTAACCACCCAACTATTTCATCAATTGGAAACCCAAACTCAGATTACCACCAAAATCGAGCCAATCCTTCTCTCTCTGTTTCTATCCTGATAATAATCCCTGTCATTCTTCTTCTTCTTACTGACTTCCGTTTGAATTCATGCCACTACATCGATCGGACCCCCTTAGAATCTTCCCTGTTTTCTCTCGTCTTCAACTGTAACCAGTCGTTACCCAACTGCTTCATGATTGCCTTTGAGTTGTCTTCAAATCCACTCCTGATCCGTAGCCAACATTCACCTGAATTTGATATTCTGCCGCGACTTTAAATTCAGCTGGAAAAACTAGTTGAGAGTTGGTCTGATCCTCGACCTAGATAAGCTATAATGATGGGTTGCCCTTAATCCTATACGGCGTCTGTACCAGCACTATTGGTTTGTCTCTGGTTAGTGCCCCGAGCTGAAAAGTGTGAGTCCTCCAGTGATTCTTGTTTGTACTCCACTGGTTTCCCTTAGTAGATGTTGCGTCTGCCCTCGGAAATTCATGGTTTTTGGCACTTCAAACCTTACATCTTGCTGCCCAACATGTCCATATATCTTCAAGTAGTGAATTGGCTAGTTATTTGCTTAATTTTATAGAATATGATTTCAAAATACCTGCAAAATAGAAAACGGGGTAAAACAAACAATATATGAGGATTTAGCCGACTAAAGTGTATTAATTAGGTACTCTTGAATAGGTGTTTTGAGCACCTATCAAATTCCCCCACACTTAGTCTTTGCCTTGTCCTCAAGCAAACACATCTCTTTTTTTTTTTTTTTTTACATCTCACTCTTTTACGTGTAGTTGTAAAATTATTATTATTATTTTTTTAAGCAAACTTACCAATCTTCAAACTTAATCAAGCCCAGAATGACATAACTTCCACAAGCCCAGTTGTACTTAGCCCATTAATCCAACACCATCGATTTACCCAAAACCCATCTCACAAGCCCATTGACTTCAACTAGCCCAGCTTTTCTATTAGCCTGTCAGTTCCGTGAAACTGACAGTGCAACTCACTCCAAGCAACAGCTGCAACCTTAGCAACCTTTAGCAATGACTCCTCTTTGCTAAGCTCAACTCCAGCTATAGCTTGCACACCTTGGCAACAGCCACCATCAGCAACTCAAACTATCAACCAAGACTCCATCACCATAGCACACACCAACCAGCAGCATTGAACCTTGCAGAAACCCATGGCACAACTCCAAAACACTACACATTCAAACTCAGTTCCTCCATTCCTGCAACTATCACTTTTAACTTGACAGCCACCTCATCTTTTCTCACTCCATCAGGCATAGCCAGCAACAACAAATGACACACAATATTTTCCACCAACACTCCAAACCACCAGAACTCCAGCAGTCTTCATTACAGTGTCACATCCTCCATTCTTCCGAGCTGAACTTGAGCTTCAAACCTCACAAATCCGTGCTTGCCATCCCTCTTCTCATAGCAGCAGCCACTACCACAGCATCTTGTAGCTCCAGATCCAACCAAAATCCACTCAAACAATCTCCCAACTCTGCTCACAATTAGCACAACCAGCCTAACCTTCTACCCTCTTGTTCACCATTCTGACTCAGTCATTTTGCCAAACATCTTATGCTCATTCCATTACCAGATTCTTACTGAGTTCAATCTCTTTTCTTCTTCTGGGCACAGCCCTATCCTGCATAGATTCATTCATTCACACATATATTCACACAAGCATACACATTCATTAACCCATTGTTTCAATTTAACAATCAAACCCCTTCAAGCATCATAGACCAACAGCACAATCCATTTTCTCGAGTTGAAACTAACACCAACCTCAAACTCATTCTTCATACCTTGTCTATCTTCAAGAATCTTCAATCGACCTAAATGGTTGCTTCTTAATTCAATCCAAATCTGCCATACAATCAATTCATACCATGTTTGCTTTGAGACCCATGTTTCTTCATCTTCAGAACTCTCATTCTCTTCGTGTAACTTCTCTGTCACACACCAATCCATCGTATCAGCTAACCTCTTCCCAGTTCTTTCTTTCTTGCTGTAACAGAACCCACCAGCTCACCACTAATGCCTTGACGTCAACCCAATCCTCCACATTCATCAGTCCAACGGAGAATCCCCATAGCTCTTCGGTCCAAATCCACTGCCAAGCTCTGGCAGACCCTTCATCCTCTCTTTATGATACGTGTGATCTCCGTACTCTTGATGACTAGAGTTATTAGGGCGGAATTCAAAATAACAATAGACGGAAATAGGAAAACACGAGAACCAATTCGAAGAAACTATCTTCTCTAGATTATGAACAAGACAATATTACAATTATCTCTTTCACGCTCACAATCTCACTAAGCTTGCTTTTGCAACACGATGGTTACCTCACAAACTTCTTCTCTAGATTTACTAGATGCCTATGGTTGCACCTCAGCTGCCTACGTATCCTTTTACAAAGAATCAAACCAAACGTAGTTCATTCTAATTGCTCCATAGAACCCCCATCAAAGAGATACCTTGAACCAACTCACTACCACCCAAATAGGTGGGATGAAACCTTACACCTCTGCTAGGATGTCTTCCAGGATTTCATGCCTCTATTGAATGCCTTGTCTAGCTATTTATAGTGGTTTGGTTTCCCAAACCTCTAAGGAATATATTTCCTTGTCTAGGAATATTTCCTTGTCTAGGAGTATTTCCTTATTTAAGAATAATACCTTGTCTAGGATTCCTTCCTTACAAGAATCCTTTTCTATTTAGAATTCCTTTCTTAAATAGATTTTTACCCACAATTAACTTGAGGTTTACCAAGCTCTCTAAACAACGAGATACACATGTATCACTTTAGCCCATGTTCAGAGAAGAACTGAAACTAGAAATTGTGGTCTGAGTGAGTCTGCCTTATCCATTGAGGGAGGTGTCCCTTATCACATGGCCTGGATCAGAATAACGATGTGTTTTTTTTTTGTCGCAGTTTTTTTTTTTTGTAAATTGTAAATAGAATTACAATCAATCTAAAGGGTTCTCATCGGACAAAAAACTTGTCGGTAGCCGAGCAACAAGCTGGGCACCAACCCCTTTTTGAACAACCACACTTAACCTATGAAATAAAAAATCTCCAACACGCACATTTGCATCATGACTGGCCATGTAGTTTCGTAGACGTTGGATAAAGTCTATAGTCTCATCTCCAAGCTCGCCAAGAGTATTGAAGGCTAAAGCACCAAACCCATAACCCTGCGATATGCACTTATCCAGATATTTGGCATTCTTACGAGCAATCGCATCTTTGATAGCTTGACCACGAACTCCACCTCCAACATAGGGCGAAACAATCGTCACGTCCAAACAAGCATCCCGACCATTATCCCAATTATAAACCAGAATGTCAGCAGGTCTCAGAGAAGTACCATTATCTGCAAGAAAGCCCAAGTCTACCTCTTTCCTTGCCGGCACTCCAGCACGATAGCACATGTCTGCAATAGTGTCACGTACCAGGTCATGCCGAAACTTTAAACCCACTTCATTCGTACAATGTATAGCATGGTCCCCAAACACATCCATTTCTCTTTTGCAGAAAGGGCACTTGTAATCCCACCCAAACAACGAAATTCCAAGCCTGTAGCATAGCACCGCACTGAATTGCCTAGCACCAATATGTTGATTTAACCCAACAATAGGAATAACCAGAAACAAAGACTTACCTCCCCCGCACTTGAACTCTACATTGTCCTCAATGTAGATTGACTCGTCCAATGGAATTCAATTGCGGGTAGACATCCGGTGGGTTGACTCCCACAAAGCGAAATCGAATGGGTTGACTCCCATTAAGCACAATCTTCGTGTCTCTGCGAAAAGAACAAACAAAACAGTAAAATCATACAAACAATGGGTTGCCTCCCATGTAGCGCTTGGTTTAACGTCATCAGCCTGACGTATAATCTCTACGACTCCTCCAGGGGGATATTTTTCACAGTAAGGTTGCAACCTATGGCCTTTCACCTTAAACTCTTTTCCCGTTGACAAACTCCGAATTTTCACTGCACCACTGGAAAACACAATTAGCACAACAAAAGGTCCTATCCAATGTGATTTCAATTTACAAGGACATAAATGTAGGCAAGACTTATATAAAAAGACTTTTTGTCCAACACTAAAATGTTTTCCAGATATCTTGTCACCAGAATTCGCCTTTTTCTTTCCCTTACAATTGTCTGAACTCTTTTGCCTTCTTTTCCTGAATATTCGTTCAGCTAAATCACTAACCACATTGATGGAGAAACAAGAATTAACATCTGAAAAAGCAGGGGTACCGAAATACAACCAACTTTTCGTTTGGGCTCGTGAGACTTATGGTCAGATCTAGACGATCTCAAAAATTAATATCCAGATCCGTTAACCTGGGTTTGGATCACAAGGATCAGTCCAACGCAAGACAGGGTCTTGGTAAATCCAAGGGATGGATTGAGGACAACGATCAGGTTTATAATAACGTACTTCTTGTGTTTGCTTTAATTATATAATCAGAGAATATAATGCGGAAAGTAAAGCACACAAGACACCAGATATTTTTTTAACGAGAAAACTACAACCTGTAGAAAAACCTCGGGACCTCGTCCAGATTGAACACCGCACAGTAAAAACTGCCTACAAACACTAGCCTACTATAAGACTTCGGTCTGGGATGTAGCAGAGACCAATTCCAACCCTCCAAGTGAACTGGCTACTGTCGCTCTCCTTACGTCTCTAGATCCCCCACAGATCGTCACGCACTTGATTCCCCTAGCTGACGTCCTTTACAGCCTAGGAGTTGCTTTAACCGATGTTAAAGGCTTGTGTCAATAATTCCGGCTTTGCAACCTAAATTATCAATTGTATGTTTGAACTGTCCTCTATCAGTTTGACATACACAAAGTGACTTCCTTCGGATTTCTCCAGGTTATACGAAAATCTACTTACAACCGGGGGCTGATAAGTAAACCGAGTAAACTATGCCCAACTTGTCTCTACCTCAGTTGTACACGAAGAATCACTTAAGAAACTTATACAACTGGAGCTAACTAGGTCTTACAACACCGAGTGCAGCCGTGCGTTGCTTTCTTTCAAACCTTGTATGTAACGTATCAGTTCTTGAATGGCCTTATATCAGAAGAGAAGGACCGTAGAATAGACAAGAACGTAATCAGGTACCAAGATTACAGGTTACTCCGATTTCAACCACTAAGGTCTCAATCTCCTACCTATGCTTCCCAACTCTCAAGAGAAGTCTTTATAGTCGTAGGTAAATCCCAAAAGGAACTGCTACCTAAATAGATGCCACAACAAGCATTCACCGAAGTGAAAAGAGTTTTACGACCACTTCCACAAAGGACCTTCACGTATGCTTGATGCTTGCGGTTTGTTCCTTAGACACCTCTATTTATAGCACTCAACAATATAGGTTGCTTTGGAATAAAGCAACTAGTTACTTGTTTAACAAGTTTAGGAAGCCCTAACTTGCAAACCAAGAACCCTAGATTTATCTCAATTGGAAATCTTTTATCATTTATCTGCCAAGTGTCTTATTAGCTCATAAACACTTCAAGATAGATATCCAACAGATCATCTTTATCTTATTGACACATTGAGAATCGTTAGATGGACCACAGAATATATTTTCGTGATAACCAAGTCCAACTAAGAGATAAGGAGTCAGAGTTTAACCCGAGTGAAAATCCCAGAGAATATTCACTTGGGACGGTTCGCAAACCGTCCATCTGAATCACAGCCAAAAGCATCGATTTTGAGGTTCACGTAGAGTACGCGTACAAAATGACACTTTGGAACTCAGGAGTTTTTCCTAAGTCATTGTTCACGAACGGTTCGGGAACCGTCGACATTCAAATTAGGGTTTAACTTGGATCCGCTAGAAGTTCTGGGCTTAACCAGTACTTAGACGTGTTAGTCGTCCTCAGCTATAATCCACTGGACTCTTGCTCAAGAGTACTCCTTTAGATTCACCCATATCCAACAAGTGATTTACAAGCAAACCATTGCAATGGACAAATGGTATCGAATCTATCTCATGCATTCTTGTAAACTTAGTATTCGCGGGAACAAATACCAACATAACACATGGTCATGTAGATAAGAACACGATCTCAATCGCTATTAATATCACTACTAAAGTAGCCGACTATTTCGAAAGATAAAGAAAGTAGAATAAAAGAATTTTCATAAAAGTCATAACTCCTACTAAGCTTTTGTCGATGAAGAATAAATGATGTCATCTTTGTCTTCACAGTCTTCGTCTTCAAGGTCTCTACTACTTAGTCTATATCCCAATTCCGAAATCTAAACTCTAGTAGGCTAAATCAAGAATTGTGTTTTGACACCTAAAACTGACAACCAGCTTGACATACCAACGCTAGTGGGTTTGAACGGACAATGCCCTAACAATCTCCCCCTTTGTCAATTTTAGTGACAAAACCAATTTACATATGGATTCAAAAGATATACAATTAAGTACTAACCAGATGTATCTTGATTTCTTGAATTCTTCAACTTCTCCCTTGAGTCTTGATGTTTTCATTGAACTCTTGTTGATGAATCCGTAGTCAGCAGCTACAACATATCCAGCTCAAACAACCACAAAGGTACGCTCAAGCTTACATGGGTTAATATGCTAATCCAACATGTTGTTTGTGCAAAGAGTAAGAATCTTTGCAAACTTTAAAGTCCGTGTATCAAAACTTTTAAAGTGATTCTAATCATTTCTGATATGAAGCTTCTTCTCAACTTTAATTACTCCCCCTTACTTGATACTTTGGAAAAGCACAACAAGTAAGCACATGACATTCTCCCCCTATGGTTATGAACCATAAGAACAAGAACCGTATGTATTCTCCCCCTATTTGTCACAAAAATATGACAAATTAGTTCGAGACTAGGGTTTCATAAACCTATGAGATAGGTTAAGCTAAGTACTCATATACCAAGTTTAAGATGACATAACTAGGAAATCAGAACGATGATCTCTAAGTTGATTCATCTTTGGAGAAATATAGACACACTTTTCTCCTAATATTCCACAACCACGCTCCCCAAAAAAATTGTTATTAAGCGCAAGTTCAAGTTAAGAACTCTCCCCCATGTGGTGTTATTCAATAAAGAACAACTTATGTCTTTACAAGTAAAGACATGTACAGATATTTACTTCCTTGTAGAAAAGAAGTTTTAATCTAGTTTGTCTCTGCCTAACAAACTAGATACTCTTGTTTCTAATGAACAAGAACGACACCAATAGATTGTCGAAGGTGTTGAAACGTTCGTGTATCTAATGGTTTTGTGAGGATATCAGCAAGTTGTCGTTCTGATGGCACATGTTCAAGTATAACAATCTTATCTTCATAGAGATTTCTTATGAAGTGATATCGGATATCAATGTGTTTGGTTCTAGAATGTTCCACTGGATTTTCAGTAATGCGTATAACACTAGTATTATCACAATAGATAATCATAGTTCCCACTTTGATATCATAGTCTGCGAGCGTCTGCTTCATCTATAGCAGCTGAGTGCAGCAAGAGCCAGCTGCTATGTATTCTGCTTCGCATGTGGATAATGACTGTGAGTTTTGTTTCTTGTTGTGCCATGCTACAAGATTTAACCCAACGAAAAATCATCCACCCGAAGTGCTTTTTCTGTCATCTCTGTTACCAGCCCAATCTGCATCAGAATATGCTGCAAGATTGGTGTTGGTGTCAAAGGTATACGTAAGACCAAAGCCTATTGTCCCTTTGACATAACGTAGAATCCTTTTAACAGCATTGAGATGTGATATACGGGGATCAGCCTGATATCTCGCATAACACCCAATACTATATGCAATATCGGTTCTTGTTGCTGTTAAGTACAAAAGGCTTCCAATCATAGATCTGTAAAGCTTTTTGTGGAGGGTAAAACCCCTCGGGACACGTGTCAGAGATCCAAGAAGCAAGATCGCACCATAAGAAGTATTAGCGAAGCCTCGGGACCAAACCAAAGAAAGGTGAGACCGAGAACACCGAGAGAAGAATCAGAAGAAAGGGATTCGGACACTGCCCCAAAGGACCGAAGCCCCATAGTCATCTTCGGAGCACCGCCTTACTCGACAAGGACTGACACCACCACGATTGAGTCCCTTGTCTTATTAGTTGTAAACCACCCAAGCTCGGCCTATATAAAGCGAGCTTGGAAAACATTGTAAGGGTTGGAATTTTTGGGTGTAACCTAAGCGGCAAGAGAGGGATTAGGTCTGTATCTCCTCTAGCTCCTTAGGATCATAATCCATGTAGTTGCAACACTGAAATACAATCTTCACACGTTTAGTCTTCTGATTAATGTCTTTTTACATATCTTTGGTATTGTTCTTAAGGTCTTTGTACCCTGAATCATGTTTAAATGACTGTGTGTGAGTGAGATCTGAGGGCTATAAAACATCATGTACCTATGCATATTTTCTACTCATACAGTTTGGCGCTAGAAACAGGGACTGATTAAAACAACTTAGGGTTTGCCTGTGATTTTTCGGGTTTTCAAATTTTTCGTAGATTTTCTCAAACTTTCAAAGATCTTCAAAGCTTGTTCTTTAAAAACGCTCCAACACCTCAAACGTCTAAAGATCCATAAAGGCTTTAGCATGTTCAAGGGTTTTTATAAGCAAATCATCATATGGTCAGGTCATCGTCCAGGGGTCTCAAACCCTGACATGATTAAGTCCATTTCAAGAATGGTAGTTGAAAAATAAGGGGTACCGAAATACTACCAACTTTTCGTTTTGCCTCGTGAGTCTTATGGTAAAAGTCTGGACGATCTCAAAAATCAATATCCAAACCTCTAACTGGAGTAATCTCGACAGTTAGGCAATAACGTACTACTTGGTGCTTTAATTATAAATCAGAGTTATAATGCGGAAAGTAAAAGCACACAAGACACCAAACGTTTATTTAACGAGGAAACTGCCTTGCAGAAAAACCTCGGGACCTCGTCCAGTTTGAACACCGCCCAGTACAAACTGACTACAAACACTAGCCTACTATAAGACTTCGGTCTGGGATGTAGCAGAGACCAACTCAAGCCCTCCAAGCGAATTGGCTACTGTCGCCTTCCTTA
>JAJJMA010005855.1:0-13294 GCA_023529015.1 Papaver nudicaule
GAGATTGAAACCTTCCTTGCAGCATTGCCTCCCTTATGGTTTAACCTTTGTGAAGAAGCTGGTATTGCTTCTCTGAATTCCTCCTGAGAATCCTTAATGATAGGGAATATATATTTAGGGGGGTAAGTATGGTTATACAGAGTCTCATTCAATGAGATGTAATGCTGCTCATAAGTGCTTGCATCATCCCCTTTCGAACGACAGATTATAGGTACTTCAGCTGGAGACATACATGGTGAAGGAGAACGAACATCAAGTAGTTCATTTATGTTCCTAATTCTTCGAGTCTTTGATGAAGAAGGTGCAGCAGCAAAGTCCAAAGGAGGAAGTTGGTCTCTTGAATCTTGATTAAATCTCCTGGTGAACGTTTGAATTGGTTTTTCACTATGCCTATGAGAGATATTCACCAGAGGTCTCCCTTGAATCATTGAGATGGTAATATTGACATGAGCATCAATTAGTTGAAGATACTCAGCAACCAAATGCTCATATTCTGGTTTGAAGATGTTCGACATTGGAATAGAGTCTCTGCCAGTCAACTCTGAGATTGACTCCTGCTGGTCCAGCGGACGTTTGCCCTTGTCACTTGAAGGAAAGCCCAGAACCAATTTATCCCATTTAGAAGTTGGGCTTGGACTAGGGGAATGGCCCATTGGATTTGATATTTGTTGAACTGGTTCTGAAGAAGCGGTTCCGGAGCAGGACACGGGTCTAGGACCAAGAATAGAAGAGCAACCAGCTGGCGTAGTTTGCGGACAAAACAAAGAAGGTTTGTTAACACGTACCCCTGAATTTTCTGACATACCTGACAGGTTTGCAGACTGACCGGCCATAGTAGATTCTCGGTCAGACATTTGTCTTGTTACAGGCAACCAGACCGAAGGCTTGAGAGGGTTACATCGCCGAGTTGACTCGTGGCACCCGTGAGTCGGGAGCTGATTTTTCTATAACGGTATGAACCCAGAAGAACGATATTCAGACGAGTCAGCACCCGAGGTTTTTGAGTCAGCTGTAGCCTTGACTGAGGAAGAAGGTGATGAAGATTCATCCACACAAATCGGATCCGTGCTTGATTCTCCCCTCTGATGATCAGATAGTCGACGATTCCCAAATGGGTGAGTCAATTTCAATTTACTTCCCACCATGGCCAATGGATAATCTTTGTTGGTCATCAGAAACTTGTACAGAGCTGGTTTAGGCGTAATCACACAATCCACTGTTTGGTGTGTGATCATTCCACAATTTTTGCAAACAGTGTGGAGGTTTTCATATCTATAAGCTGCCCATGAAGGTACTTCATCCCTGTAAAACACATGTCCCGGCCAAAAAGGAGTTAACAGGTTCATCAGAATTTCAACTCTAGGGTTAGGAAGAGTAACATCTACCGATAATACTGCTCCTACATGACGTAGTAATTCTCTAATCTTTTGTTCAGTACGGTCATCTGCAGGAAGGCTATGAATCTGCATGAAGAAAGTAGCCATAGAGAAGCAATTTTGTGGTTGAGCTTGGTAGTAAATCCAATCTTCTACCAGAACATTGTAACAATATATACGCCATGTTTTGAATTGCAAAATCTTTTTCTTTTCTTGTGCATGCAGCATGGTAAGTTTGAAGATGCATGAGACTGATGTTTTGATTATATCCTTTACCGTCCAAGGCTTCCAATACTTCTTAAGCATCGTCTTAAGAGAAGAGACAGCTATAGAAGGTACTAGAACTCTAACCGCAATACAGAAAGAGTCTGGGTGTTCGAGCATTTTCTCGGTAAGAGAAGATATAGATGAGAGTGAAAGTTGGGTCGTCTGAAGAAAGAAAAGGTTTATAAGAAGTAGTTGAATTCTTTTTGAGTTGAGATTTTCCTCTTTTGGTTTTGATTTGGACAGGGGAAAGTGATTTGAGGGGATTGTAGTGAAGGTGGAGTACGTAGAAAAGGTGATGAAAAACACTTTGAAGACGGATTTGACGAGGTAGGATTGTCTTTTTTATTTTTGTTTATTCTCGGTTTTTGATTGTAATAATTGGTGAAATCTCGAGCAGATTGCATGACAGAGCAACAGACCGCATGCAACCTATATAGAGTAGAGTTGAATGAACTAGACAGTAGGGGAGAGTAAAGACAAGAAGGAAGAATAGGTTGAGCATGGGGAAGAAGCTTTGTCAGGAATGGATTAAAGGAGAAGACGAAGGCACAAGGAATTAGGATGAGAAGTAAAAGAAAGCAGGAAAGAAAAGATTGAGCAATAAAGAGGAGATTGAGCAGAAGAGAGAAGAAGAAGACAGAGAGAAGGAGATAATTACCAAGACAAAGAAACAATAAACAATACCAGAATATAATATGCATGTGGATTTGTAGCTGAGGATAAGATAAATGGATAGTTTATGGAGGAAATTTAAGTGAAGTGGAAGGTAATTTCATGATGAAGATTCATAAAAGACTAGAAGAAGAATGAAGTAAAACTCTGATCGTGAGATCCGACAATTAAAAAAAATAAAAGAAAATCATTTGAAATTACTCGGCTACTCGGGATTAATAAAATAGTATCACGAGAAAATACATAGACAGAATAAAAACATGGAAAGAGACCATGAATAGAAGGATGGAAAGGAATACTAATTAAGCAAACACTTGCTAACCTACACTCAAATGCTATTTCTTTAGTTTTTTGGATGGATTCTCCAAATGTTGTTCATCCGGTTGTGATAGCATCCTAGCGGCGTTTCTCGGTTTCTTTGCCTTGCCTTCTGGAGTTGAATATACCTTGCGAGCCCTAGCAAACCTTTTCGTAATCTCTTGTTGTGATTTCTCCATTGCATATTTGAAACCCGTCGTACGACTGTCTTCATGTTGATAGGCTTTTGTTTGCTCCACATCCTGTGACTCATTCAGTAGTTCATGCGTCGAAGACAAGATATTATCGGTCTCAGGCATTACATCCAAAGAGACCCACTCAATTGGCCAAGCAATTGCCTTTCCCAATGCCTGCTCTAATATTTTAATACTTCCTGTCCGTACGGGTAAACGATAAGTATGCATTAATACTTCATCAATGAGGACTCTGTGGCAATCAACATCTTCATTTGTTGCAGGTAACACCTTTTTTCTCAGTAATTTGAATGCTCTACCTTGAGCAACAACATTTGGATTGGAACTTGACTCTCCTGACCAGAGCTTGCATTTTACACCCTGCGGAAATATGTGCCATAGGAACATCAACAATATTTATTCAAGTAACTAAACAGGAAAAAAAAAAAGTTACCTCCATATTTGGCGCGGATTGAGATTCCAACTGTGGACCATGTGCCTTTGCTGTCTCCTTGCGCTGCCCAGATTGAGACTCCTTTCTATGATATCCACCTCCAGTTGGTAGAACATTTGCTCTTTTTATATCCTTGTTTTGCCCGAATTCGGATTCTTTTCTCTGAGATACCTTTGCATCAATATAGTAGTACGTAGTAAGTAATTTTCATGCAGATTATATTCCGGAACCAAACTGGAATCCATCGGTGATGACTCGTGTGAAAACACAAATAAAATTATTTTCCCACGACAAACAATCCAAGCAACTAACCTTTGTACTGAATATTATATGAGATTTTGGCCAGCCGATGATAGCGCTAGCCGCTTCTCCCAGATTATCACAATTCGTATCGGCTATGGGTAAACTGAGTTTCTCCTCTAACACTTCATTAACCTGCACTAAATTGCAAACAATCTTCTGCTCGTTCTCCCCACTAACCTGAATAGTTTCCTCAATTTCCTTTGCGATGAAAGCTACACCTCTAGCAACAATTTTTTCCCTTTCTTCAGAATAAAGGTCGCATGGTATACCCTGCAGATACACATGGCATATGAATAACATATAAAGAAAACACCAAAACAAGAAAGATATAAATGACTAGAAAAGGAAACATATAATAACTCTTCCTAATATGGCACTCTCAAATCCCTGATCTGGTACAAAAGATCTTCCTGTTTTCTTTATTTGTGTACGTTTCCCAGTCAAAGATTTTCCTGCTGGTATTCTCCTCTCAAGATGTGGATTTAAACGCTTCCCAGTATTACGTCGATTGGAATGGTTGGTCTGATCCGGACATCCTTGTGCAGTATTATCCTGAAGTGTTGAAGGTGAACATTGTTACCAAATCTATTTTCTTAAACACTGTCTGATGAGTGAAGATACTCTTACCGTTGTTCCAGAATCATCCGGTATATTAACCACATCCCTCAGCCAAGTAACTACTTGAGTCAGTATATTAACCAGTAATCCTATCTGCACAGGTGTTAACATTTCCCCTACTTCTTGATCCCGAAATGGTTTTTGCTTTGATCTAGTAATTATGAAAAACATGTATAGGTAAAAGTACAAAACCCAGTGGGGGCCGCACTATATATGAGACACAACTAGAACGGAAAATGAACCCGAAAATCAATTGAGCAGCCAGGGTTGACAATGCCAGATATATAGTGCGGTGTATAATAAGACACTGACTGGCAAAACAAGAAACAAGAATAAAAAGTAAACCTAGGTTGACAGCAATCCATGATTAAACAAGGGAAACAACTCTTGAAAATTATATTGTATCAACAAAACAAAGCTTCTATGGAAATATATAATGAAGAATGGAGTCTAAAGATTTCTAGTGTAATATGGGAAATCTTGAAGCAGAGACGCAAATGTGTCTTTGGTGGTATGAAGCCTAATCTACCAAAAAATTCTTTGCAAAAAAATAAAAATAAAGTACCATCATTTGTATTCAATTGTGAACGGGTAGTTATTACCATTATATTTTTGTTATTTTGATTAAATTTATGACAATACATAATATCTAATTTTATTAAGTGATAAATAAATATTTAGAAATGTAATTGATGTTGTAAATGTTTCTATTTGACGTTCATTTAGTTGAAAAACAAATAACGATACAATTGTTATATCGTAAAATAACTTATGTCCTATAAATAAAAAAAAATGTTTCTTAAGCTTATTCACCTAATATAAACGATATTCACTTTATTTTATTAGTAATGCCCATTACACATTGCTTCAAAACCTGATCAAGACCTAACAAAAAAAAAACTAAAAAGAAAATAAATGAAAATTTGAAACATTTGATCGAGATCCTAACAGAATTGAATAAATAGTATCCCTTTTGGATCTTCCTGCCTTCTTTCAGAAGGAAGAACTTTCACTTGGACACGAGTCATCGTCAACATCATCATGATCTTCTTTATTGTATACAACTGGAAATAGATTGTGAAGAGCATCTATGTCCTCTTTGATACACAATTCGAAGTCATCCAAAGAAGCAAAACCTTCGGGGGGAGATGAATCACCAGAGACGTGGACAGAAGCAGGAGTACCCTTCTCTACATCATCAATTATGACAACTGCGGAATTTCAACACCATTGATTTCAACATGTATTTCCGTTTCAAATGGGACATCAGAGATGCTTTGCACCCCGCCCATAGTTATTGTGGTAGTTAATTTGTTTGGCGGAATAAATGCTAGGTTTGGCTCATCTTCCTCAAGATGATCTAGCTTAGGGTTTTTGGCACTTCTCTTAACTGGCTCAAGAAAATGTCTCTCATCTCTTTTGTTTGAACTCATTGTACTCGTCTGATCTATCCCAATTTGTAACCTCTTCGGTCACTATTTATATTTCTCAAAGGTAAACCCTAATTTGTTTAATGGTAACTAGATGTTAGGGGATGTATATTCCATATACGACTCTAAGTCGACCGAATATACAGTTTCCGGCATTACTAATATACGCGTACATCACCACATTGAATGCGTATAACGAATTTACTTATTAAAGATATATATTGCCTTCGAAAAAAAATTCAGTTTTTATTCCACGAGATCACTTGTTAAAAATAAGAAAGAATAACTTCCCTTGTTAACGGATCTCCATTTACACTACAGTTCAACGTCGTTACAATTTATACCGCCAAAACTAACCCAAATTTTCCGAAAATCTCATTTCGATTTCCATGTCTCTTCTCTCTCCCTAAATCTTACTCCTATAATCTATCTAGAAAAGGCTAACCCTAGAAAATAGAACTTTGTGTTTACTGTGTGATATCTTCCTGCAGAACCAATTCCCAATCACTTTTGCTCCAAGTTAAGCATCTTGCTTTGTTCGAACGTGTAAGTCTTCCAGTTCCATAGAATCTTGTATTATTCTGTTCGATTTTCTCTGTTTTGTTGCTTTGATTTTAGATTTGCATTGGTAGTTTTCTTTGCATTCTTTTGGAAGAAATCTAGTAGCTGATTTTTTTTCTTTTTGGTAGGTTATCTTTCAATTGTCAGTTAGGGTTTTTGTATGAACGATTGTAAATTTTAGGGGGGCTTCTTTTATGTGTGGTGTGTATGCAATTTTTATGTGTGTTATATTATTATGTATGTAATTTTTAATCGCTTGAATGAATGAAATGAGCGGATAATGACCAAGTGTATTAAGTAATATGTTGACGGTTGGTATAATTCATATAATGTGGGATTCTTGTATATATTTTCTCTTCAGACTGTGGTCTGTGATTATTATTTGTATACATACATGATCCTTTGTGACTATAATTAAGAATTTTAATAAAACAACATAAACATTTCTACAGGTGGTTAACAACAAGATCTGTATGTTTCTACCTAGCCGATAATTTGTTGGTGTTCACAATGGATCCTAGAGTAATGGATAAATCTTGGATGGTCACCGATAGAAGAGAAAAGCCTTATCGAGATGGAGTAAATGCATTTATAGAGTTTGCTATCGACCATTCAGAAGACACCGGCTCAGGAAACAAGAACGAACAGATCAGAATCTGGTGTCCATGTCAGAAATGTTTCAACGTCTATCACCACAAGGCGAGCAAGGTACAGTTTCATCTATTCCATCACGGAATAAATCCACATTATACCAAATGGACTGAGCATGGGGAAGAAGAAGAGTCACCAAGAAGGGGGCTTGATAGTGATAATGATCGTGATTATGATTTTGAGATGGAGACTCCAACAGATGCTGCAGAGACTAAAAATATGGTCGACCAAACAGTGGGTGATTTACCAAGGGAGAAGATAGAAGAGCTAGTGAAGGAAGCTGAAACACCCCTATACAAAGGATGCACATATACAAAGATGTCATCGATGTGTGAGCTGTTCAACTTGAAAAGCAAGCACGGAGCATCAGACAAGTTTTTTAATGAACTTCTAGATCTGCTGGGGAAAATGCTTCCTCCAGATAATGAATTGGTAAAAAATACATACGAGGCTAAGAAGTTTATTAAATTGTTGGGATCAGGGTACAAAAAGATACATGTTTGTATCAATAACTGCATTCTGTACAGGAAAGAGTACAAAAACGAGACCAAGTGTCCCACTTGTGGGGAATCTAGATGGAAAGTGGACGAACACACAGGCGACGTGTATGAAAATATTGCAGCAAAAGTAATGTGGTATTTCCCCATCATTCCCAGGCTGAAAGCGTGGTATAAATCAGAGAATATATCTAAATATCTCATATGGCACGACACAGGGAGAAAGAAGGACGAGGGTGTTCTACGTCATCCGGCAGACTCACCGGCATGGAAAGCGATGGACGATAGATACCCTGATTTTGGTAAGGATCCTAGGAATCTGCGGCTAGGCATTTCGGCTGACGAAGTTGATGTAAACACAGGCACGAATAAACATCGCAGTTTATGGCCAATTTTGACGGTGGTTTACATCCTTCCACCGTGGTTGTGTATGAAAAGAAAGTTCATGATGCTGTCATTACTGATAGATGGTGGGCCTTGTAAGGACATAGATGTTTTGTTACAACCTTTCCTTGAGGATCTTCAAAAGTTATTTGTGCACGGAGTCGACTGTTTTGATGAATATAAGAAAGAGAAGTTTACTCTACGTGCAGCTGTTTTATGGACAATTAATGATTATCCTGCTCTTGGTACATTATGTGGTTGCCCTTACAGTGGAAAAAGAGGTTGTGTGGTGTGTGGGAAAAATACGTACTCTGTCAGACTCAACAACTGTGGCAAAGAGGCATATACTGGTCATAGAAGATACCTACCAGATGACCATATATTCAGAAGGCAGAAGAAGGGGTTCAATGGACAGGTTGAACATGGGAATGCTCCAGCACCTATGACCGGGGAACAAATATACAAGGAGGTATGCTCTATAAGGAATTCATGGGGAAAGAAAAAGAAGGGTATCAAAGTTCATTTTGTGCAGGTGAATCCCGGGAGAGGAGGAAAAATGATAACGAGGAGAATCGAAAGGAAAATTGCTAAAACAACTGAAAGATCGACATGTGAAGATGAAGATTACTGGAAAAAGTTTAACCTATGGCACCAGCTACTCCCATATTGGCGGCATAATCTTGTTCACCATTGTATAGATTTCATGCACGTCGAAAAAAATGTCTGTGAGAGTATTGTCGGAACACTTCTTCATGCAGAAAGTAAGACGAAAGATGGATTAAACACTCGATTGGATCTGAAGGAACATGGGTTGAGAGAAGAGTTGCACCCTAAGCCGAATGACAAAGGTGGATATACTATAAAAGCAGCGTCTTGCACATTAACCACAGAGGAGAAGGACAAGTTCTGTGCAACATTGTCCAAGATAAGGGTTCCGCAGGGTTACTGTTCAAATTTTTCCACCCTGGTGTCTTGCAAAGATCGTAAGCTTATCGGACTCAAGTCACATGACTATCACATGCTAATGCAGCAATTTTTGCCTGTTGCGATCAAATCGATTATGCCACAGCCAACAAGATACGATATTATGAGGTTTTGTCACTTTTTCAGAGCGATATCTAGGAAAGAAATCAAGGTGGCAGAGCTAGACAAACTCCAGGAAGAACTCGTTGTGACGCTGTGCTTACTCGAGAAACACTTTCCTCCATCATTTTTTTATATCATGGTTCACTTAACTGTGCATCTTACCAATGAAGTTAAGCTATGTGGTCCTGTATGCTTTCGATGGATGTATCCGTTCGAAAAGTGCATGAAGGTTATTAAAGGGCATGTGCGTAACAGATACAGGCCGGGAGGATCAATTGCAGAAGGGAATATTCTGGAAGAGACAGTTGAGATGTTTGGTGAGTTCAAAAGAAGCATGAAGACAGTTGGAATTCCACCTGACAGGTATGACGGATATGACACTGTTGAAGATTCAGATTCCTTCCCGGGACAACCAACATCTGCTAGTAAGCAGAAGAATGTCAGAGATGATCTGTGGATTAACGCGCATCTCACTGTATTGCTGAATACACCGGAAGTTGATCCTTACTTTAAGTAAGCATTATTACTCGGTTAACTTATTCTTTTATTTTATGTGTCCGATTTTTGGCAGAGTATAACATTTACCACTGTGCTGTCTAGACGACATATGGACTGTGTGCGAAATGAAAATCCGACAAGAAATGATGCATGGTTGCATAAACGGCATACTGATACGTTCCCTGAGTGGTTTAAAAGTGAGGTAAGAGTTTGCAGAAAATGTTATTATTGCTGTAATTTATCCGTCAAGTGGTATGCTAATCCTTATAATTGACTGCAGGTTGAGAGAGAGTTCAGCATCTCTCCAGAAGGTGTTGCGGATAGGTTAAGGTGGCTGTCAGACTATCCGGAAACAGAAGTAACGACTTACGAATCATATTACATTAATGGATACCTGTTTCGGACAAAGTCTCGTGAAGGTACAGTGAACCAGAATAGCGGGATACATGTAGAGGCAACTGACATGAACATTAGAAAAGCGGGGGGGTCAACCCTTGATCAGGCAGATTACTTTGGCGTTTTACAAGAAATATGGGTGCTGACTTATCATTCACTGAGAGTTCATCTTTTCAAGTGTGCCTGGGTTGACAATAAACATGGGGTCTCAAAGGATCCACTTGGCTATGTTTTGGTTGAGCTTGACAACATAAAACCCACTGCGGATCCATTCATTATAGCTACCCAAGCTAGGCAGGTATTTTATGTAGGAGATCAGGAAAATAAGAAAAAGTCTATTGTCTTTACGGTACCAAGCAAAAATTACAAAGATACTGATGATGTCGACGAGGAGTTTAGCACGGTCGTTCTTTCTGGGAACGATTTTAACTTGCCGACGATCAGTAAACGTGACATGCGTAAGGAATCGATTGAGGATTACTATCGGTCTGAAGGTCCGGTTAGACATGTTCGTCCGAAGAAGAAGAAAAAATGATGCACCTAGATGTCCCAATTTTCTGATCATCGAAGTTGCATGCCCATTGTGATTTGTGAATCATTTTGCAAATACTAGTATGGATGAGACATGCTTTCTCTAGTAACCATCTGACTGTACATATCTTTCTTTTTTCTTTCTTTTGCAAGTAGTCTATCCGGACTTGCAGTGAATAATTTGTATACATATTATCCAGTGTTTTGAATCCTGGGTCTTTTTTCTTGTTTTGTTACGACCACACAGACTTGTATCATGATTTCATCGCTAAGTCCAAGTTTTTAAAGAAACGGAAAAAATTACAAAGTTACTATTGGATCCCCTAACACAAAAGCAAATCAAAAGCCATGGACATGCCCGTGACCTGATATACAATTAACAAGAAAAACCCTATTCTTAAGTTTTTGTTTCGTGACATTGCTCTTGGGCTTAGAGTTTTTGTGATTTTTTAGCAGCCCTGAAGTCAAGCGAGTCATTTATATAACTTTTTGGGTGCAGAAGTTGTATTTCACCTTCCTCGTTTAACGAAACCCTAGAGTCAAGCGAAGCTCTTTGGCTGATAACTTACACGCCCACATGTCCATGTATCATGTCTAGAATTTTCTATCATCCTTGCATGCTAACCAAATAGTTGGTTTCTTGTTCATTACCAGGCACACCAAGTTCTTTTGCAGCTGATTTTGCTTGGTCTTTCAAATCTAGGGTAATCTCTTAGATCTTCTAATATCTCTGGAAAACTAGACATATACTTTGTTTTTCTAGTCTGGTGATTATATCACGTGAAATAATCATATACTTTCATATCCACGCACTCTTTGTTTTTTCAATATGTATGTTCTCATTGTGCATCTGAATTTTGGGATTGTTGGTTATAACTCTAGTGATTTTTGATTTATGAAGGATTTCCAGTGCTGAACAGAAACATTCAATTTCATATTAACTTGTTGATCTTTTTTTTTTTTTTTATACGAAACTTGTTGATCTTACCCAAAAGCATAAACATACACCACGAAGCACTAATAGAATCATATTTATGTACGTATTACTCTGTGCGACAGTAATTCAGGATGTTATTAGTAGCAGATCAACATTTCTGAGCTTCGGTTCGCACGTTTTCTCATCTTCACTACTAATGATCTACTGAATTGTTTGTTATTGGAATCTGCAAGTGGGTGATGATCAATTTTCGAATGTGACCAGGTAGCTGATAATTTGTGGGTGATTTCACAACGGATCCTAGAGTGATGGATAAATCTTGGATTGGCATCGATAGAGCCAAAAAGCCTTATCGAGATGGAGTCGAGGCATTTCTAGAGTATGCGATCCTGCACACTGAAGAGCCGGTTATTTCATGTCCATGTCTGAAATGTTTAAACCTCTACAGACACAGAGTGAAGGAGGTACGACACCATTTATACATGAGGGGAATGGATCCAAAGTATACCATATGAACTGAGCACGGAGAAATTCCCTTGCCCCACCACAATGATCTGCACAATGCACAAGTGCTGAATGTCCAATGGGAATTTCAGCGGATGCTACTAAATGTTTAGAAATGTACCAAATACTCGAGGATGCTAAGAATCCCCTATCCAGATGATGTTCTAATTTGCTGTTGCTGGCAACGTGGAAGATACCGGTCTGTAGTTAGTAGTGATCATGGTTATTTATTTCATTTTTGATCAATAATTTAAATACCAGGGATATCAGATCAATTGTTAATCAAACTTTAATGTTATTCTATAATAGTAATCAAAAATAGCAACATCCAGAAACCAATAAAAAAAATATATAAAATACAAATAACAACATCCAGAAATCGGTAAAAAAGAAGAATACAAACTGAAATACAAAAGAACATAAATAATATTGTAGTAATAATTTCCTAAAGAGTAGCATTAATCCTTAAAAAAACGTACTTTATTAATGAGCCCCCCAGATTGTCCTCCAAAATCTTTCAATGAGACATTGCTCATCATGTGAGGAACAATTCCTATGCGTGTTTGCCAAGGACAAGGCCCCCCCCCAGACTTCCTTCAAGGTTCCAGTTTCAGTATTGTAACAAGATAATTGTTGGCAGTCCCATAACAAGATGTTCTTGTGACTTCCGAAGGCCACCGGCCTAAACGCCGGCCATATGACGTCTGGCTTTTGCAACAAAATGCTCGCCTCGCGTTCCCAAGTGACCTCAGGATGTTTCTTGATCCAAAAATCAATCCTGAACATGTCATTGTAAAAGTCATTATGTTTGCAGTAAACGCAGAGAGTACTTCCAAACAGCATCATTCCAACTTCTGGATGATCATCCAAATAAAACCTTTCAGGGACCTGATTGTATGGTGGTTCCGTAAGTAACTGAAATTCCTCAGTATGCAAATCGAAGGATATTAATCTGTTTACAGATCCATAAGTGTGGTCAGAATGATCGAACCAAAAAACACACCAATTTGCATATAAACCAGATTCCATGAATACATACGGTATTTGTGTGATGACCCTCCATCCCCTCTTGTCGCCTAGAGTGAATATTTCCACTGAGCCTTCTCTTTCAATTCTAATTACCTTATACTGAGCGGTAACTTCACAATAGCCGAAACCTCCTATTACATCTCTGCCATAAATTCGTGGTGTTCTACGTGGCCGCGAGTCTCTTTCTGGAAGAACGAGGGACTCACCTGTTGCTGGATTCATAAGTAATATAGGATCTTGTGCGCTGTCGTGAAAATCATATAGACACACAAGACCGTTGCAAGATCCAACTATTGGGTTTAAAGTAAACTTGGTACTTCCACTAACCGGGTGATTTTTGAAATTCTTCGCCATTGTTGAGTAGTCTTCTTCTCGTAGTCGTTGTCTGTAGAAGAGGTGTGTAACATCATCTCCTCCATAGTACTCTGATGAAGCCGAGATAAGTAGACCAGTTTTTCTTCTGCCAAGGATGGTCTTCCATTGTTTGCATACCAATTTGCTGTGAGACACACTCTCTGTTGTAGGAAGACGTACTAAAATCTTTGTAGTTAAATCCTCTGGTAATCTATCCATTAAATCCTCTGGTAATTTATCCATTGTTTTTAGTGT
>JAJJMA010005859.1:0-16389 GCA_023529015.1 Papaver nudicaule
TACTGATAATCTCACCAACACATTAAACCCATTAATCTGCTTCATGTCGACATCGCCTCGAATTCCTCGGCATCAGAACCAGATCACTATATGGTACATGGTGAAGAGTTAACAGAGACGCATCCTCACAAATTTCCTCTTTATACGACTCAACATTCGAGTCTTAATGAAAACCTCAGGAATATCGAAGTTCTAGGCCTGTCCAGAACTTCCTGAGAGGCATACAACAGCCTAAACAGGCTTAAACAGACCTCATCCCAAACTCAGGATGGTCTAACATACCATGGATAAACACGCCATGACTTCAAGTATGTTGTAGCGTAAACACGCACACCATAACCAAGGCATAGCCAGCACGCATCGGCTGCAACAAAGTCGACCTTGGCCAGATGCCAAAGTAATAGCGCCACATAGCATGGCACCACGAACCATGAGTTCACGAGAAATTAGCCTTGGCCAAAGGCCAAGGCCTTGGCGCCAATAACCATGGCGCCACAACGAGTTGGCCTTGGCCAAAGGCCAAGGCCGTGGCGCCATAAGCCATGGCGCCATAAGCCATGGCGCCATGATAACAAGTTAGCGCTAAAGCGCTTTGGAGACTGCCTTGGCCAAAGGCCAAGGCCGTAGCCTCTTGGGCTATGGCGCCACAAGCCAATGGCGCTATGAACTCCTGGCCTTGGCCAAATAGCCAAAGCCACTTCTATACTCGTGTCCTGGAGGCACCACACTCTCGTTGGTCATGACAATTAGTCATACGACTCTGCTCAATTCAACTCAACTACGCAATATCTGCGTATCACTCGAGACATCAAAACATCACATGGGGGGATAACTTTAGGGGTATTGGTCTGGCGGTCTACGACAGTTGAAAGAAACTGATAGAGATAGTGGACAGTTACAAGAAGATGGCGTGAGTGGGCATGTTCTACACAACTCAGGCAGTTACGGAAACCAACCCATGTCCTCCACTCCTCCACTCTTCCACGATTTCCACCTTCTCTGTCGAGAGATCAAGGTGAGTTCAAAACTATAAATAGAGGCCTCCTTTATCTTCCAAGGCAAGAAAAAAGATCATCCAGAAACAACCAGACATTCAGAATACCTGAATGAACCAGAGCCTCAGAGTAAACACGCCTGAGAAACCAACACACTTCTAGCCTTGGAGATTTTCAGTCACCTTCGCGACGGAAATCTTGAACTCTTGCACCCAAAACACATCCTCAACCTGATCTCAAGTTTCTTCGCTGTTTCCCTCCCTAGATCAACCTCTATCTTCTCTGTGACCGAAGCAAGATGTGAACGGCCATTGACTTGGTTTAGGCTCGTCTTGTTCGACTTATATCTCGAACACTACAAAAGTACCCAGAGACGGTGCATTGTTTTTCCAGGTAAAAACAGCTAACCAGACGAACCTAGGTGGAAGTGGGATCTGGTCCAACGTGGTTCAACGTTCCGCATAAACAAATCATAACAAACATGGACAAAGCCTTGTGTGTTAAGCTTAAGTGAACACAGAGGTTCAGACGTTCCGAATCACACAAATAGATATACCATTGGAAGTACGGTGTGAGATTCCACGAGTAACTGGCAAAATGTTAAATCTCCGGAATTCTTGATTCCAATATAGATGTCACGTTAATGATATCCAAGAATTCAAATCAAAACATCAAATTAATAATCAAATGAATATTTGATCAAGTAGTTAGCATACGAAGATTTAATCACGTACAATATTGATCCGTAATCATGTGTCCACTAACTAGAGTGACTAACCATTTTCCAGATGATGACTCAATCCCACTTAGTTGTACATTGAAGATGAACGAATTCAAACTTCAAACCGAGAATATCAAACTCATTAATTCGTTGAAGCACAAATCAAAAATGTAGAGTTTGAACTTCGAAGATACGCATTCTGAGTCAACCTTATTCAGGTTTCGAAACGTACGTCAGTTTTGGCAGAAACCAAATTAAGGTTTCGGAACCTAAAGTTCATTATATGACCGGAACTTATTTAAGGTTCCCAAATCAAGTTTTCATATAGCGAAACCTAAAGCTTGGTTTCGAAATCTAGATTATGTTAACAAAACCTTGTTTAAGGTTTCGAAACAAGAAAGACATATTGAATTCTCTACAAATGTTTGGTGTCGAACTTGAGAGTCTATGTGGTCGAGAACCGTTTCACCATCACAGCTTTTTAGCCTCGACGCACAGGCATATATTTCCCGGTTCACATAAACCTTTAGGAAACCCCAGGGTCTTTTCGACCTTTTAGATCTCACGGGGTCAAGACACATTGGCCTCGATTCTCAAGTCACTGTCAGCCACACAAACATAGTTTTGAATCTGTTATATCTCATTGGTCACATTATTTATGTTTCAGACCAATATCTTATGAATGCGAAAACCAGATTATGCTTTCGAAATCAACGTCAAGTTTTATCAAAACCTACATTGAGGTTCAAACGTTGAAAATTCATAAGTTGAGATACACAAATATGATTTCGGAATCCAGAAGTGAGATATGGAATACAAGATGTTCATATACAGAATCAAATGAATGATCCAGAACTTCAGAGTTCAAAGCCAAACCACGACGTCATATTCGAATCTCAGAAACAACAGTATTTCGAGTCTACACAACATAAGTGTGAGTCACGATCTCTCTTACATTGGCTCATATAAATGTATGCAATCAATCCGACAGAGCCAAACTAGGTAAGAAGAGACACAATACTGTGATGGATCAAATCCCGTAGTACTACCGAGATAACATCACATTGCTATATCCAACTCGAAAAGGTTTCAGGAAAAACCTTTATATTAACTTAGAGACGGAGAAGAAAAGAAAGCTCTAAGCAATATTGGAACATCATAACTACACACTAATACCACAAGTGGTAAAGCGGAGTTATCATAAGACACACCGATCACAAGTGATCAAGTTATAACGTAAAGCTCAAGCTGGGAGTTATATTTATGTCTTTTGTAGCACAAGTGTAAAAGATAATGGAATCGCGTTATTTAGATTCACTAACCTGTTGAATGATGAAGCCGGATGTCTTCGTTTGATCTTCAGTCTTTCTTCAACTCTTCAACCAGTGACTTCGTTTGATCTTCTGTCTTTCTTCAACTCTTCAACCAGTGATTCTAAATCCTTCCAAAATCTTCCACAACCTAAAGCTAACTCTCTCACATGACTTCACCTAAATGTGTGTTGTTTAGTGGTCGAGTTTTGATCACTAAAGTTGACAACTAAGCTTGACATACCAACACTTAGTGAGGTTGACCGAGCCATGCTCTAACACTGAGCACCAGATGGTGAGAACAAATTCTATATATTTTAGTATCTTTTCTTTTTTAAAACGCCAACTAGCAGGGCTCTATAGTGGTTTAAACCTTGATGTGAGTGACCACAAATCGAAATGAAAGTAGGTCTTGTGTAGGGATGCTAAAAAAATTCTTTCTTTTTTTTAGCAAGGGGGTGGATGGCGTCACGGTGAATACCACCATGGCTGAGGACATGAGAGGCCACGACCATGGCGCGATGGCCATGGCGTGTGGCGAGAATGGCTGGAAAGGGGGCGGCCATGGCCATAGCGCCATGGCCAGGATAATGGCGCAGGCGGGACGACGGCAAGGCGCCGTGGTCATGGCGCCACGGTTGTCGGGTCCCATTTTCTTTTCTTTCTTTTTTTTAATCGGTTTTTTTTTTTTTTTACGCCAACCCTAGGGCTAGCGGACTTTAGAGAGCCCAGGGGCTTCTCTACGAGTTCTCTTTTTAATAATAGGAATCCTATTAGAGCTAGGCTTTATTGTGTGCATATATATACATGCCTAGGTTAAAGTTTTTTTTTTTTTTTTTTTTTTTAGAAAAAAAAAAAGAGGGTTTTATCTTGTGAGCAAAGTGATTTCTTCCTCCTTTCTGGTTCATTCTTCTCTAATTGTGTTTGTTAACCTTTGTTTTATTCACTATGTCGTCTGATAAGGTTGCGAAAAATAACAAGGTAACTCAGATTCTCTTTTCTTTTATAAATATATATATACTTTTACGTAGACATATATACATAATATTCATCCATGTAGGTGTGCATTTTTTTATTATGTTTATCTATATATATATATATATATATATGCATTAACGTGTATATACTGCTATGATTGTCTACATGTTGTGCATGCACATATAAGTGTATGTATGAATGACTTACTTGAGATTGGTTTGTGTGTCGTAGAGAACGCGTGATGCTGATGTTGTTCCCATCCTCCCCGTCGTTGGGATACCCGGAGTCAGTGACAAATTCTTCGAGGCGTACACAAACATCGGTAACAGGACGACTCAAGTTGTTAGTCGAGTCAACCCGTATGCTCGCTTCATTCCAATATATAATTGCAAGACTAGTTCCTCCACTTTAGTCGTTGTCCCAGGTGAGATTATTAGGTTCTCTTTGGAACGAGGTACATATGGGAGTTCTTCGATTGACTTTAAGGTTCCCAGGGCTCCTTTATCTGAATGGGTTCCTTGGTTGAATGATATGTTGAGTAACACTAAGGTGAATGGGATCCTAGAGGAGGTCGAGATTATACATGTCGTACGAGCATCAGGGGTATTGAAAATGCACGTGGACGTTGAGGGGATCGTTGTGTTCGTCTCCCGTTGGTGCGAGTGTGTAAAAACTTTCGTCATGGGTTTCGGAGAACTCACAATTTCCTCAGAGGTCGTATCAGTTTTATATCACCTTCCAATACCGGATGAACTTCCAGACGTCTCTTCGGAATTTTTTCCTGACGCTATAGTCGATGAATTAAATAAGAAGATCAAGGAACTCCATTCGTCGTGCGCCTCTCCTGATAATAATTACATTAGATGGATCCACTATTGGTTCTCGTCAGGGGGTAGGCGTGACGCTCTCAGCAGCACTAATTGTCTAGCAGCGTTCCTCACACTCTGGTTGTCGAGAGATATATTTGAGGATGATCCAGTTGGGACGTTGAAGCCCTCGGTCATTCCATATGCTGTGTTGCTAGCTCGGGGTAAGCGTTTGCCGATTGGTAGTTTGTTCCTCGGGTCTTAGTATGCTCACTTGAGGCTTTAGCCAAGAGCATGTGTAACTCTTCTATGGGAAACATTCCGTCGTATATCAACCTTCCGTTCCTTCAAGCTTTTATGTGGGAACATTATCCAGGCTATGCTCCAGTAGGTGGCCTCCCTTCTGACTCATTGGACTATGCTAGAATTGTTTGGTGGAGCGGAAAGAAGCCTAAAGACTCGGTGAAGCTACTGGACCTTTTAGACAACGAGGATAGTGTTACCTTTCGTTCATGGCGCTATGTTCCCGACGACAGAGTGATCCAACTTCAGGCCATCGCAGAGAATCCATATGAAGAAATTGTTTTGCGTTGTGGGGCTCATGGCATGACCAACATCACTCATGAGGGACAGACAATGTTCTTGTGTAGCAGTATCCCGGGCTTCATCTTTGGTCTTTATCAAGGCAGAGTTATAAGGGTGGAGTATAACATCGATAGAGCGTCCCGTTGCATGGGTTTTGATCAAGACTTGCCTTTGGATCGTTCTCGCCCTCCTTCCTTGAGTGATTTGTTCGGCTGTTTGGATCCTTCTCGACATCCTGATAAGTTGGTTCCTTTCCTGAGTTGTGATAGAAGGGGAAGGGTCACCTCCGAATTCATCATGTTCTGGAACTACACCTTGGTATTCTTGGGTAACTTCGTGAAGAAGGTGAACACACTCGACAGGCCCATATTTTCTTTGGACTCTCAGGTAAATTCCCCTCACTTGGTATTTACATATTTCTCTTTTTCTCTCTTCTGCCAATTGATTTCTTTTCTTTTTCCTATCTGTTAGACGAAATTTCCTGCGACTCTTCAACCGAAGAAAAGAGCAAAGAGTAACAGGATGGAGTCACTTAAGCGTTGTATCGTTGATCCTTCTCCTGTGGTAAATCCATGTCCTCTCCCCTTGCATGTAAGTTGTTTGTACATATACTCTTGTGGCTTTCTGAATTTGTTACACAGGTGGCTAACTCTCTACGTCCCTTGTAGGATCCCTCGTCGAAAGGTGATGATGCTGTGAAATCCCCAGCTCCTGTCATAAGGGGTGAGGCCGAAATAGAAGAGCCAGTCGACGGAGGGGCTTGTCTTTCTCCTCCTTGTGAAGTAGCTGACTCCGAACTCGTCCGGGTAAGCTTGTCATTTCCTTTTGAGATTTTCAAATTTGTATCTTCTAAGGAGAATCGTCATTGATAACTCATACGGACTCCGTTTTCGACGATCAGCCCCTACTTTTGTAGATAAAACCTTGATCTATCATCTATTAGAATAATTTCTTGGATTTGGCAGCGTTTACCTCGTCATTTTTGCTGAGTGGTAAAATTTCAGGAGTTTTCCGTCGTATTTCTGACAGTCTTTCTCTTGCGTGTTCCTCGGTATTTGCGTCATATCTCCTGACTCGTTTGTTGTGATCACGAAATTTTGACACATGATATACAGGAGGATGTTGTGTCCAAAAATCTCCTCCATATCCTTCGTAGATTATCCGCAGTTCTTGACGCGATTTTGTGTAGGAGTCTGGATTACATATCTCGCGTGTGCCGTAGTTTTTTCATCGTATCTACCAAACCCCTCGTTGAAATATTTTGAAATTTTAGTATGTGTTAGGGGACGTTCAGAGAGAGGTTGTGTCCAAAGATCTCCCCAGGATTCTTCAGATACTTCTCGTGACACTTGTTTCTTTTCGAGCATAATATTCAGATTTTCTGCAGCTTTCGTCTGGGTAACTAACCATAGTATTTTTGGTTTTTGCAACCACAGGAGACGAAACACATGGATTTCATTGGTGCAAGTGTCGCGGAGGGCATTGAGGTACCAGGGAGAGGAGGCGTTCCGGACACTGAAGTTTTAGAGGATGTCCCTGTTGAAAAGATCTTTGCTGTTGTGGAGGCCGCCTCTAACGCTGTTGAGGTGATTGACTCTTCGCCTGAGGAGGTAGTAGCTGGTGATGGAAGCTTAGGATCTTTGTATCCTGGCACTGGGGTTGCTTTTCCTCTACCTTTCTTTCGAGTTCGTCGTAGCCATGTTCTAGTGGGTAACTTCCCGGTGCTGAAGGATCATGAAAAATTATATGATTGTATCTGGAGGAAGTTCGACCATATTGCGCATGACAAGGAGGATCGGATACTTTCTGAGTCAATTGTTGGCCCTCTTCTATCGAGGGTGTCAGAAATGATGACTGAGTCTATTGATTCTGCCGATGACGTCCAAGATTGGGAATGTACTATAGCTGTGGCTAAATCTAAAGGCTTCAATGTGGCTTGGCTGCGTGATAGGCTCGAGAGGGCTAAAGCTCAGGGGTTTCAGGAGGTCGTTCGCAAGAAGGAGAGAAGGATAGCAGAGCTTAAGGTTGAATTGCAGAAAGAGGAGGATGATCTGGATGAGTTAAAGGCGTCCCATGAGGGTGGTACGAGTGGTATCTTGGATGGTTTACTTGAGTAGTTTCTTATGCTTTGTTTCACTCTAGATACTTGAGAGGCTTTTAGGGTTTTTTTTTTTGAGACGTCGAGACTTTCTTTCTTTTTTTCAAAATAAAAGACTTAATTAAATTGCTAAATTGGAAATCCTAACTATTGCACGCCATAATGCGTTGCTTTGGAGGAATGCAAACAAAACAGGAACACTGGTACTTGTTTCCTAAGGTTGTGCTCCAGGAATGCAATTATTGATCTGGGAGCATACCCAGGGTTAATGTTGTGTCCATTGCCTCGTAGTCAGGTAGTATTGCCTTTGCTTCTTTGCGGAATCTCTCCATATATGAAACCACGCTTTCCCCTTTTTCTTGCTTCATATTTGCCAATTTCACGTATTCTTCGAAATGTGGGATGTCTTCTAAAACTTCGGGTGGTATGACGTATGGCACTGGCTCGCCTCCTCCCTTGGGGATGGTGTTGCATAGCTTTCCACGGATGATTCCAGAATCTTTAAGGGCCTTGATGAAGATTTTAATGGTCGTCCCTACGTCTACTGGGGTCTTCTCGGCCATCGCTTCTTTTCCTATAGCAAGTCCCCAGTTTCTTGGGGAATACTGACTATCATGCATAGAGGGAACAGGTAGAATACTTTTCTCGTAGCTGGGGGAGCTCATATTCACCTTCCAAACTTCAGTCGTCGATACCACTATTTCTTTAGTGGTGTCTTCTCCCAACGCGGCTCCTCTCACGAAAAGTTGGGGTATGGATAGTCGGTCGTGAAGTATTTCTTGGTTGATGCAGAACCAGGGACGCCCTAGCACCATGTCGCTCCCCATATCTCCCTTGATAATTTGGAAGTCCGCTACCGTCTGAATCGTAGCGATTTCCACTTGTAGGGTGATGTGTCCATAGGTACGCACCTCACCTTCATTCAGATCCTTGATTACGGTGGGAGCACGTGTGGCTTCGTGGCGAGGGACATTTGCTTCTCTGAGGGTTTTGACTGAGATAACATTTGCTGGATATCCCGGATCAATTAGGGTTTCCGGAAATTTAACCTGATGGATGCGCGTGGTTGTGAGGAGTCCCCATCCATGTCCTCCCACCCGCTTCTCTTGTTTGGATGATGCTTGGTTGTTGATCCCCTCGAAAGGTAGGCGTCTTCCTGATACCACTAGGTTCAAAGTCGTGAACATAACCTTGCGCTGAGGCTTTGACAGGCAGAGTGTTTCACACAGTTGGTACATCATCCCTTCGACTCTTTCGTTCACGGGACCTTCAGGGATGGTGAATGCTCGAATTGGTAAAGGGTCTTGATATACGCCTTCGTTCCCCAAGTGTATCTCCCAGGATTCTACCTTAGCTTGGAAGATTCGTTTGAGAGTAAAGCAGTCTCTGGCGGAATGGGTGGTGACTCGGTGATAACGGCAGTACTTTGGACTTGCTACCTCTTCAGCAGTGGGAAGCTGTCGTGGTTGAGGTAGTTCGATTGCTCCATCTTGGATCCAGGTATCCAATAACTCTAACACTTCTTCCATGGGGAATGGATAGTCTGGTACTTCTGATTTAGCTCTTTGCCTGCGCATCTCACCTTGATTTGAGTTCTTATTCGGAGCCGCATTCGAGCGTTTTGGTGGCGTTGCTTCCGTGGTAGGATTTTTCCTCTTTCCACCCTCGCTGACGGTGCCCATGGATGGTAAGCTACTGTTGTATTGCTTGTTGATTAGCCTCCAGTCACCGCGAGTATTACGGGCTTCTTCACTTCTCAGAGGTTTGGCTCTTTCCAATAGTGCGGGGGAAGTTGTGGCGGACCTCTTCGCAGCTTCATGAAGTTTGGAGAAGGTTTGAAAGTGGAGGTTCTCCAAGAGGGCTTGATAGATAGGGATCATTCCATTGATGCAGAGTTCCACCAGTTGTAGTTCTGTCACGTTTGGGTCGTGGAAATCAAGAGCTTGGATCCTGAATGTCTTCACGTAGTCGTTCGGATGTTCGCTGGGTCGTTGGAACATCCTGCCAAAATCTGACAGTGTTACCTGTTCAGATACAAAGAAATACTTGCGGTAGAATGCATTACCATCTCGCTTCATGTCCCGGTGCTTCTTGGTGCGAGGTTGTTGTACCAAGTGTAGGCTCTTCCAGTGAAGGATTTAGAGAATTCTTTGAGTCTCAACACGTGATTATATTCATGTTCTCTTAACGACTTCAGGAATCGGGAGACGTGCTCACGAGCATTGCCAGTTCCATCGTACAGGGAGAATTGAGGAGAAGTGTATCCTCTGGGGAGAGGGACCCTCTGGACTTCGTATGGGTATGGCGGTCGATGTTGATGGATGGGAAGTGTTGTCTCTCTTCCCCGGCTTTGCAGTAATCTATCTAAGTCATCTGCAGTAACATACTTGGGTTGTGGTTCTTTTCTCTGGTGAAATTCCGTTCGAGCAGGGGGTGCCTCGTCATCGCGGATGTGGATCACAGCAGAGTCAGCGGCATTTGGGTTCTCCTTGATTGGCGAGTTTGACGACAGCTTTGCGGTGAGAGTCTCAAGGCAGGTAAGAATCCCGAGTTGAGTGTCGAACATCTTGACTTGCCCTTCTGCAAGATCATCTTGGCGTTAGATAGCTCCTACAGGGTTAATGTCTTCGACATTTCCTTCCCTTTCCCTGTGCCGGCATTGGTTTTAGTCGAGGGAAGAGGTTTGCTGCTAGGAGTGTTGGTCGGAGCTACTGGAGTCGTTGAGATGGTAGGAGTTGTTGGGGTAGCAGGTGTTGCAGGGTAAACGTCATTGATTGGCACGCTGGGCACGACGCTCGATGCAGGAAGGTTAGAAGGTGTCGCACTGGAGGTTGTGGCACCATCAGTTGAAGAATTGGGATTTTTGGTGTCTGATCCTGACCTGAGTTCAACCGTTTTTGAGAAAGTTTTCTGGGACCGAGAGATTGATCTCCCACTGCGGTCGCCAAATGTTTTTGCCTGAAAAACACTTCACCGTCTCTGGGTACTTTCGTAGTGCTCGAGATCAAATCGAATAAGACAAGCCTAAACCAAGTCAATGGCCGTTCAAGTCTTGCTTCGGTCACAGAGAGGATGAGGTTGATCTAGGGAGGGAAACAATGGAAGAAACTTGAGATCAGGTTGAAAGGGTGTGTTTCTGTAATACCCTGACCCAAATTTGACTGCATACATGTGTGGTGTGATCGTGTGTGAGTCCATTTTGTTTGTGTGTGAATTATATCTTGCTTGTTACGTATGATTTATGCATGTTACTTGTGATTAATGCCTTGTTTACTCATTATAGCTAAGTATAGGGAGTTGCCTTAGCTGTGAAGGTTAACCAGGAAAGGTACGAGCAGGATAAGAGGCACATTGGTACATGTATGGCTATCCATGACACTTAGGCTAGACGAGGTTGAGTTAAGTTGTTTCATGATTTCCTTCCAAGCACGTATATTATGGTGGTAGAGTCTTGTTAAGGTAGGAAACCTGACACATGAGTCATAGAAGTTTTGATAACCATTGCATTGTCATAGGTTTGACATGTCACTTAGCCATTGGTTGTGAGAGACTGAGTATATGGAAATTCTATTGCTTTGCGTACAAGAATACATAATCCTTAGTTGATGAAACTAGACGTAAGATGACAGTATATAAAGAGAACTAGAGATTGAGTTTAGGGTTGCCGCAAGAAGGAGAGCTAGAACCCTTGAGAACAGAACTTGGAACTAGAGCTGGTAGAAGTCTCTAGTGTATCATAACTTGATTGTTGCTGTGATTGCTTGCTTGTTGAGGTAGGCGCAAACCCAAAACTGTTTTGATTAAGTTATTGTTTTACAAACTTCATATTTCTATCATGTTTGATGATTAACTGACATTGTTCTTGAGCATGATGTTCTACTTTGGGCTGAGGTCCATGAGACGGGTGTGATCTCTAAATACTTTATGATTTGGGTACGAGTTATCCATGAAAACGGATGTGATTTCCTAAACCTGCGCAGGGTAGCTCTTGTTTGAGCTGAGCTCCGGTCGTGTGAGCTGATTTCTATGTTCTTTGCTTGATATTGGGTTGTCAATATGGCTATGAGGTTATGTGCTTTGTTCATGTTGATTTGTTTTGAAAACTTGCATCTGTATGGCATTAAAACTGTTTTGTTGCTTCTTTGCCTACTGAGTGTCACAACTCACGTCGTTTAATGACAAAAATTCCAGATTTCATGGCTACTCGTGGAGCTAACAATGGAGGGAGTTAGAAGCTGACATACAATCTTGTTTTGCTTAGAAGTTGCTATTCTTTAGAGTTATTTTCAGTTGATAGTAATAAGTATCATCAGACCTTGTGATGATGAGTATAAGTTGTTGAGACTGCCGGTGTTTATTTCTTTCCTTAGAGCTTTGAATCTTGTCTCAGTTTGATTTTAAGTAGAGAATACATATTCAGTTGTTTTGGAATTCATTAAATGTTATCCATGCCAGTTATCTTTACGTATAACCTTGTATAGATGTTAAAGCCTTATACATGTTGATTATTTAACCCCTTACCTGATGATAACCATGACAACTATGAGCTATGCCTAGCTGTTAGTATGAAGCCTTGCTACTGATAGTTGTCTGATGCTGATGCTACTTATATATACTGTATAACCTGTTAAACCTGAAGCTGTGAGTTGATGTATGATGTATTGCCGATCAAGTCATTGTACTCACCTCTCAAGCCTTCAACCACCACTTATGATGTGTTACCTACTAGTCTCACTATGACTACCTCATATCGTCCACCATGATACACCCTTACTTGTACATTGAGGAACCCATACATATGTCAGTACTCAATGATCCTGTTCAGACCATGCTATGACCTCAACCATAGAGCAAGAGAAGGACCTTGAGATTACCCTTGTGTAAGTAATGATGATACTCTAACCATCACAGAGTAGTTATCATTGTCACGTACTGATGTAACAGATCATACTTCAAGCTGTGTAGTAAGCACATCTGTTTGTTTGGTGCAATCAGATTGCACTTCACTTGCAATCTAATTGCAAGCAGTTCTAACATTACATTACCTAAAAGAACCAAATAGTCATTAGACCTTATAGAGGTGTACCTTGATACTATGTATACCTTGAAGCCATGTATGAGTATCTCAGGTATCAGTTCACCTCGACTGATGTGAGGTATCCATCATAATACCCTGAGATGGTAGTAACATGTATGAACCGTGTAGCATCACCCCTATACCCCTCTATGAACTGTGTTGATCTAATGTGATTCCGCTGTTGATACGACTCTGTGTATTGGGGCATACTTGCCAGTCTAGTGGGTGTGGTGTATAGTAGCCTAAACTTGAGCTTGAATGGTTGTATTCGGGCTCTGGCTTAGGGGGTTAACATGCCGTATACTGCCATAGACTCGGGTGTGGGTCTGTGTCAGGATTGCGGGTGTTACAGGTTGGTATCAGAGCTAGTCTGATGCCTTGGCAGACTAGCAGTTAGACTGATAGTGTACTTATGTTTGTTTGAGCTCATATGACATGAGCATTGGTTGTTGATTGAGCATGATTGCTTGTTTGTGTGCATAAGACTGTTTTCTCATATGAGTCATTGTGTTTTCATGATCCTTAGAAGATGAGTCGACGTAACGACAACAATGATGTGAACTTGGCGGCAGTAGTGCAAGCTTTGAATGATGTTGCACAAGCTATGGCTGCACAAGTGACTGCTAACCAGAATGCACCTCCACTACCACCTGTGAATCACCAAGCTGAACTGGTGAAGAAATTCTTAGGACAGAGGCCTGAAACTTTCAAGGGCCATCCGGATCCATTGGTTGCTGAAGAGTGGATGCACAAGATCGAGAAGATCTTTGCTTTATTGGAAGTTGCTGAGGACAACAAGTTGAACCTTGCAGTCTACATGCTGGAAGGAGAAGCTACACGTTGGTGGGATCTGACACGTCGTTCCAGAAACAATGGAGTATTCACTTGGCAAGAGTTTAGACTTGCATTCTTGAGTAAGTACTACCCTCAAGATGCAAGAAATCAACGTATGATTGAGTTCATGCAACTAACTCAGAGGAATATGACTGTAGCACAGTACCAAGCTAAGTTTGAGGAACTCTCTCGATTTGCACTCTTCATGATTGCAGATGAGAGAATGAAGGCTTTTAAGTTCCAAGAAGGATTGAGACCAGCGATCAAGAGTAGGATATCAGTGTTAAGGATTGACACTTATGCTGAGGTTGTGGAAAGAGCAATGATTGTTGAGAGGGACTTGGAAGAGGCAAGTAGGATTCGAGAACGCCATCATGGTGAGAGGAACAACAATCGTAACAACAACAATAACAGAAGGAACAACACACCATATCAGAGAAACAACACCACCACCACTCAGAGGAGAGACAATGTGGCTAATGCAGAAGGAGGGTCAGCTGGACCAGTGTGCTTTGAGTGTAAGCAACCAGGCCATTTCAAGAGGTTTTGCCCTGAACTTGCTAATAAGCAACAACAACCATTTGTGCCTCAACAGCAACAGAACAACATTCAGAGGAATGCACCACCAAATCAAACAAGGATGCAGAATAATCAGCAGCCTAAGGCATTCAACACTGTGCAAGTAACTCAAGATGCAGACAACGCAGTTGTTGAAGGTATATTCCTAGTTTTTAACACTTGGGCTAAGATTTTGTTTGATACCGGTGCTACGCATTCATTCATTGCATCATCCTTTGTATCATCATTAGGTTTGAAAACTGAGAAACTCACTGAGAGTTTTAGTGTAGCTAATGCAGTAAGAGGTAGCACACAAGTCAACAATGTGGCTAGATCATGTCTAGTGCGTATAGCTAAGCATGAGTTCTTAGTTGATTTGGTCGTCATGAACATGGCAGGTTATGACATAATCCTAGGGATGGATTGGTTATCAACTTGTCATGCTAAGTTTGATTGTTATCTTAAACGTGTTACGTTACGTTCTAGAGAAGGTAAAATGGTACATTTTACTGCACCGCGTATTTTTACGAAACCACTTATGTTATCTGAGAGATGCATCAGTCATGCAAATGCAAGAAGTTTCTGTACCATGTGGAGATGTTAGAGGAGAACGAGAAGCACCAACTGCTGAAGGGATTCCCATTGTTGAAGAGTTTACAGACGTATTTCCACATGAGTTACCAGGTTTACCACCTATGAGAGAAATAGAGTTCTCTATTGAGATTCAACTAGGTGTCTTACCTATTTCTATAGCTCCTTATCGAATGGCACCTATAGAACTGAAAGAGTTAGACAAGCAGCTACATGATCTAGAGGATCAAGGATTCATTAGATGCAGCACATCACCATGGGGTGCACCAGTTCTATTTGTTAAGAAGAAGGATAACTCATTACGGTTGTGTATTGATTATCGACAGTTGAATAGAGTCACAGTGAAGAACAAATACCCTTTACCTAGGATCGAGGATCTGTTTGATCAATTGAAAGGTGCTTAGTACTTTTCAAAGATTGATTTACGTTCAGGCTATCACCAACTTATAATCAAAGAAGAGGATATACCAAAGACAGCATTCCGTACACGTTATGGACACTTTGAGTTCGTAGTAATGTCATTTGGTCTCACTAATGCACCAGCAACATTTATGGACCTTATGCATCGTATCTTTAGGCCATACTTAGACAAGTTCGTAGTAGTCTTCGTAGATGACATCCTTATCTACTCAAGGTATAAAGAAGAACATGATGAACATCTTAGAACAACCTTAACATTGCTGAGAGCACATCAGCTATATGCAAAGTTGAGTAAGTGTGAGTTTTGGCTCACTGAAGTACAATTCTTAGGACATGTAGTCTTAGGAGAAGGAATTAAAGTGGATCCATCTAAGATTGAAGCTGTAACTAAGTGGGAAAGACCAAAGAATGTGTTTGAAGTACGTAGTTTTCTTGGTTTAGCAGGATACTATAGAAGATTTGTTTTGGATTTCTCTAAGTTAGCAGCACCACTGACAAGATTGACACGCAAGGATGTTAAGTTCAATTGGAGTGATGAGTGTGAAGAGTAATTCACCATTTTGAAGACAAGACTGGCCACTGCACCAGTCTTGACTACACCAGTAAGTGGAGTTGGATATGTCATCTATTCAGATGCATCATTGAAGGGATTATGATGTGTACTTATGCAAGAAGGTAAGGTTGTAGCTTATGCTTCTAGGCAGTTGAAGACACATGAGATGAATTACCCAACTCATGACTTAGAACTAGCAGCTATAGTGTTTGCATTGAAGTTATGGAGACACTATCTTTATGGTGAGAAAATTGACATATTTTCTGATCATAAGAGCCTGCAGTACATCTTTACACAAAGATATTTGAACCTGAGACAAAGAAGGTGGATGTAATTTCTCAAGGATTACACCTACACATTTCATTAACATCCAGGAAAGCTAATGTGGTTGTAGATGCACTGAGCAGGAAGTCAAGAGCAATGGTGGCAAGCATGGCTATGCATGCATGGGATTTGCATAGAGAGATAGAGGAAACTGACATATATGCTGAAGGAGTAGTATGTAACACCATGATTGTGCCGGAACTACAACAACAAATCCAGGAAGCTCAATAGAGTAACAATGAGATGATTTGGATACATAAGCAATTGTCAGAAGGCCAAACACCTGATGGATGGAGCAATTCTTCAAGTGGATTGAGATTCATGGGAAGATTGTTTGTGCCATTACCACTCAGAATGAAGGTATTATAAGAAGCTCATAACTCAAAGTTTACAGTACATCCAGGAGGATCAAAGATGTACCATGATATAAAGAGACAGTATTGGTGGAAGGGAATGAAGAAGGATGTAGCTTTATTTGTGTCAAGATGTCTCACTTGTCAACAAGTAAAGATTGATCATCAGAAGACAAGAGGATTACT
>JAJJMA010005876.1:0-10223 GCA_023529015.1 Papaver nudicaule
GGCAGCTCCATATTGCAGAGTTATGCTTTTAATGATTAAAACGAACTTTGAGTTACTGGGAGAAGAAGGCTGGAAGGAGTGATCCGATGCTAATAAATTTGAAGCTGATACTATTGAATCAGTTGATGGTTGTGTTGCCAGCAATTAGGTATGACATTGAGGTTTATTCCAAATTGTTCAAGCCTGCTGCTTGTCCCATGCTTTATGGAAAAGTTATGACAGATTCAACATCACTTCGTTTGGATAACGTAAGATATTATTACCAATAGACCGTCTTAGTTTTTTTATAGTAACCAAATTTTTCTTAACAAAAAAAGCAATTTTGTTGTAGATTTTGAGCTCGACATAAATGGGAAACACTTTGCCTGGCAGTTAATTTTTGCTTATTCTGAGTGATATGACAGCCAAGTAGCTTACTGTTAACATAATTCTTTTTGTTTTGTTCATTTCTTTGGTAGCTTGCATGAATTTTCCATTTCATGATGTAGTAAATGTTACTACAGAGATTGTTATTTTGACTAGCCATTTTTGTGTTTTTGTTAATGAATGTACAGGATGTTTGTAAGTTGCCCGTTTATAAAAGAATCTGAGCAGCGTACTAAGGCAGAAATATGCGAACAAATACTTGAATTGAGACCAGCATATGTTAAAGGAATTGCGTACCCAAGACAATGAAGTACCCAATAATGTTAGCTAATAACCAAATTTTTTTCTCTTTTTCTATTGTTGTAGGTAGATTAGGTATCAGAGAACTTTGTTAATTACAACTAATCTTTTTTCTTTTCTTTTTTTTTTAACTTATATTGTCATGTTTGTGCGAACAATCGTTTTAATTAATGTTTATGAGTTTTGTTCATGGAATTCGCCTATTACATTTGCTCTTTTCAAAATTGTGCCCTTTAGCTGCAAAATTAAGAGCCAAGCTGGTATGTTTCATATCAAATAGTCATTGCCATTCGGATGTATTGGCTGCAGAATATTGCGTCACAATAAGATTTCCTTTACCGTCAAAAATAAATTTGATCGCAAAAAAAATGAATTACGCGAAAAAATTATGTGGTCGCCAATAAGTTTTATTTGCGACAGTATATTGTTTTTGTCGCATAAAATTTCTTTTCAGCCACAATATTTTATTTTGTCGCTACAAAATGTGTTGCGACGAAATTAAATTTTATGTCGCTATATACATTTAGCGACATGGATTTGCCGACAACTCAGGCGACAAAAATATTTCGTCGGTAAAAAGAATTAGCGACAAAAATGGTATATTTTGCGACGATTAGATTTGTCGCTGATGGCCAATTTTCTTGTAGTGTGCAACAAAGTTGACCTTGGCCAAATGCCAAAGTCATAGCGCCATATAGCATGGCACCACGAACCATGAGCCACCATGAGTTCACGAGAAACTAGCCTCGGCCAAAGGCCAAGGCCGTGGCGCCATGAACCGTGGCGCCACAACGAGTTGGCCTTGGCCAAAGGCCAAGGCCAGCGCCATGATAACGGGGCTAGCGCTAAAGCGCTTTAGAAGTTAGCCTTGGCCAAAGGCCAAGGCCGTGGCGCCATAATAACGGGTTAGCGCTAAAGCGCTTTGGAGGTTGGCCTTGGCCAAAGGCCAAGGCCGTAGCCCCTTGGGCTATGGCGCCACAAGCCAATGGCGCTATGAACTCCTGGCCTTGGCCAATAGCCAAGGCCACTCCTATACTCGTGTCCTGGAGGCACCACACTCACTTTGGTCATGACAATTAGTCATACGACTCTACTCAGACTCAACTCAACTACGCAATATATGCGTATCACTCGAGACATCAAAACATCACACGGGGGGATAACTTTAGGGGTATTGGTCTGGCGGTCTACGGCAGTTGAAAGAAACTGATGGAGATAGTGAACAGTTACGAGAAGATGGTGCGAGTGGACATGTTCTACACAACTCAGGCAGTTACAGAAACCAACTCATGTCCTCCACTCCCCCACTCTTCCACGACTTCCACCTTCTCTGTCAAGAGATCAGGGTGAGTTCAAAACTATAAATAGAGGCCTCCTCTATCTTCCAAGGCAGAACATCTTTCCATAAACAACCAGATATTCAGAACACCTGAATAAACCAGAGCCTCAGAAGTAAACACACCTGAGCAACCCAACACCCTTCTTGCCTTGGAGATTTCCAGTCACCTTCACGACGGAAATCTTGAACTCTTACACCCAAAACACATCCTCAACCTGATCTCAAGTTTCTTCGTTGTTTCCCTCCCTATATCAACCTCTATCCTCTCTGTGACCGAAGCAAGACGTGAACGACCATTGACTTGGTTTAGACTCGTCTTGTTCGACTTTGATCTCGAACACTACGAAAGTACCCAGAGACGGTGCATTGTTTTTCCAGGTAAAAACATCACTACAACAGTTTACAAAGAAAGGAATATTATAACACCTATATAGATGTTCAGATCATGTGCCTATTGACCAAGAATGATTTATCCTAATCAACTCACCAATTTGTAATATGCAAACAACTATCATCTAAACAAGATTTCAGAAACGAAAGAGACAAACGACAATTATCAAGTGATCATTAACAACCTATTATGCTACCGGTAGGTCATACAGTCCTATGATACCACCTGTTGTTCAGACTGTTATGGTTCCAGTCAGATACCTTGAATAATGACTGAAAGTACGGACAGTTCACTTCCAACTCCAACTACATAGAGATAATCTTACTAGTCTACTATGTACTGTGTAGATGCAATCATACCTTTAGGTTTCATTAGTTCTTTTTAGGTTTCATTACGTTTCCGATAGTTTTTCATTAGGTTTCCTGTAGTTTTCTTTAGGTTTTCATAAGCTTGACTTTTCCTTAAACCTTAGCATCTTCTCTTTCGATCTAAGTTATTATGCCAGAAAATCAATTTATGAAAATAGATCAAAAGTTCTTTAGGATTTCCTGTAGTTCTTCTATCCCACTATCAAACATCACTTTCTCAGAGTTCTATAACCTAGGTTCTTCCCATGGTACATTGCCTTTCTCTCTGGCTAAGCAACTGCAATATGTTCTCTTTGAATCTGCAAAGAATGGAGATGTAGGTAAAACCCACTGGAAGTTTGAAGAAAATAACATCTGGTTCATGGTCAATAAACACTCAAACTCACGAGGATTCTATCTCCACATGCTAATCTCAAGGCATTCTCAAACTTCAACTCCTACATTTTTTTTCATCCCTGCCGGACCAATTTTTGAAGGTTGGTTTGAGTTTGCAACCAAGCTAGAAAATATTCTTCTATTCACTTCCTCCATTGCTAAACCAGCTGCTTCCTTTCCATCCTTTAAACCACTACAACCTTCTTTTCAAGAACCTAGAAAAACATATGCAAAGGTTCTTACATCTACCCCCTCAACCAAGTCTAATCCTCAACCTATCATTATGGATAAATCTTCTTTCCCGTGCAATCACTATGCACTAAATTCCTCGCATTCCATTCATAGTTCAAGATTTGGTGAATTCATCAAAACATCAATCGTGGACATGGAATACCCTACTGGTGGATGTAATGATTCATATGTTATCTCATTATCTATCAAAGTCAAAGACTGGGCAGCTGTTGGTTTAAAATTGTGCAAAGCCCTTAAAATCAACAAATTTTTAGAGCTATTTCCAATCAACTCTACACAAGCCATGTTTCACATGGAAAAGGATTTATATGCCATTGATCCAGCTATTGAATTCTTTCATGAGGATTTGAAATATGAAGTTTCTTGCTGGCATAAAGACTCATGGAAATTATCAAATGCTAAAGTGCAGACAGATTTCATGTTAGAAGTGGTGGTAGTTCCTTTTCAATTCTGGTCCATTAAGATGATTCATGCTATTGCTAATGTGTGTGGTGAGCTGCTCTTGGTTGATCCACAGACCCTAAATTTGAGAGATTTAAGGTCCATTAACTTTAAGATCAGAAATAGAAGAGGAATCAATTTCATACGCTGTAAAGATTTGTACTGCATATGGGAACTACATGGCATACATTCATATCAATGGGGGTTTTGATTTTCCAGATCATATCATGGTTCAACCACATACAATCAATATGAAGGATAATTCAAACAGAACTTTTGATAGTCCGAAATATTTGGATACGGTGAGAAAGAAGCGGGGAAAATTTACTTCAAAACGGAATAGTGTGCATGCGACAGATTCTTCGCCTTTTCCGTTGGACCAGCCAGAAGAATATTTGAATTCAAATTTGAATTTTCAAAATTCAAATTTAGCCTCGAGAAAGAAGGCTCATCATGGGTCAAAAAAAAAGAAGAAGAAAACCCAAAGAAGAGGATCTGGACACTGGAAAAGAATATGGATACCCAAACAGGTTGTGCAAAAACCAACACCCATGGATATAGATGAAATCCTATCAACCACCCATCCTGCATTCATACTAAACATTGATGATACCTTGTGTGAGCAAACACTGCATACTATATCAACATCTTCACCTTTACCATCAACCATAACACCACCACCATCAACCATAACCCCACCATTCAGACATTATCATTATCACCAATTCACTCATACCCTCTCATCTTACAGTACCCACACAATTACCATCATCAACTACATCACATTACTCAACACCACTAGTATCTTTTACCATTACACATCATACTTCAGAACTTTGCCATACCTTACCAACACCTGAACAATTATCCCATCCAGCTCAACCAACTATATTACCATTACCATTCAAGATAACCCTATCCACTGTCCCACATTCAATCTCACCATACATATCATTACTGCCTGAGCCTGTTTCCCAACCATATAAACCCAGAAATCCATGTTTGTTCCCACCAAATACCAATGTTTGAAACAAGGTTTTACAGGGCAACAGATCACCCACATTTTTTGTGCCTAATTGGATCATTGATGAAGTTAACATGCTATATAAACTGAGGGTCCAGATGGGCATTACTTTAGAGAATATGCCCAATCACTCAAGGTTAGTCTTGTTCACCAAAGTAAACACAGAGGGTCCAATTCTTAATACTGCACATACTGCCCAACAAAAGCTTATAAGAAAGGACTTTGCAGTTCAAGTAATAACTTGTATAGGGGTGGAAGAGCAATCACAACTTTAGTTAAGTGAACCAAAGAGAGAGCAGCACCACTTATGGGTTTAGAAAATACTTTTTTAGTATCTCCAGACTCTGATAGCTCAAGTTCAACCCCTACATATCCACCTGGTTTTGAACCTTTAATCGAGGATATCACTGATGATGCAACCTCTAGTGTTCTTGAGGTCATTCCCATTAGGTGTAACTGTTACTGTACAAGAAGTTAAAGAGTTATGTAATAGTACAAGAAGTAGCAGAAGAAAGATGGGTAGTTTAGTTACCCAATGAATATGCAAATCTTAACATGGAATGTTAGGGGCTTGTGCTCAAGCAAGAGAAGAGTAGTGATAAAGAAGATGATTGAGCTAACTAAAGATCCAATAATCATGTTGCAAGAAACAAAAATGATGCATTGCAATGACTGGGATATACATCAAATTTGTGGAAGGAGGAATTATGGCTGGACTTTTCAACAGTCTATGGGTAGTTCTGGTGGGATGCTTATTCTATGGGACAAGGAGCTCATTGAAGTCACGGACTCTTTGGTTGGTGAATACACTCTCTCTGTGGTGTGTACCAACAAACATGACAGTTTTCAGTGGGTTCTGTCAAGTGTCTATGGTCCAAATAAACCAACTGAGAGAGACTCCTTTTGGGAAGAACTGGACAATGTAAGTCAATATTGGGACTTACCATGGTGCATTGGAGGTGATTTTAACACTATCCTCAAATGTGAAGAGAAGAAAGGATGCACTAAAATAAATAAAACATGAGAGGCTTTATTAATTTTGTTGCACAACATGATCTTATTGATTTGCCCTTGAAAGGAGCAAGATATACTTGGTCCAATGGTCAAGAAAATCCAATCATGTGTAGGCTTGACAGATTCCTCATTCTCCTAGCTTTGAGCTTCAATTTCCCCTTGTTACTCAACTAGCCAAATCCAGACCAACCTCTAGTTCTAACATTTCTGACCCCTCTTGGGGTCCATACCTATTCAGGTTTGAGGTGATGTGGCTGTTGGATAATGGTTTCATTGACATGGTTGAAAAATGGTGGAATTCTTTTGTTTTTGCAGGTAAAGATAGCAGTGTATTCTGGTTGAAGTTGAAGGCTCTAAAGAAGCTTAAAGAGTGTAATGAAGAGACTTTTGGGAACACCACAGTGAGGCTGAATAATATACTTGCTGATATTCAAATCTTAGACAATGCTGCTGAAGACAACCCTCTCTCAACAGACCAAGTGGCTGAAAAGGTAATGCATAAAGCAGAGTTTGAACATGTTACACTTATGGAGGATCAAATCAAAAAACAAATGGCTTAAGGAGGGAGATAAAATACAGCTCACTTCATGAGGACAACAACTGCAAGAAGAAGGTATAATAGAATTAGACAACTATATAGGGAGGGAGAGCTAACAACTGATAGATTTAAGCTGCAACATCACATTGTAGAGTTCTATCAGACTCTTTTTTCTGAAGAAGAACTTATCAGACCTGAAGTTGAGGACATTGAGTTTGAGAAGATAAATGAGGTTGAAGCTGTTATTCTAGATGCCATGTTTACTGAAGAAGAAGTGTACACTGCTATTAAAGAACTTGGACAGGATAAAGCACCAGGCCCAGATGGGTATCCTTTAATGTTCTTCTCCAAATGTTGGCATTTCCTAAAACAAGATTTCATGGCAACAATACAAGAGTTTTACACCACTGGTATGATTGATTCTAGACACAATTCCACTTTTATTGCTTTAGTCCCTGAAAAAGATTGTATTGAAACTGTGAAGGACTGCAGGCCAATTTGTTTGTTAACAAGTGTCTACAAGGTAATCTCAAAGGTGTTAGCTTCCAGACTAAAATTAGTTATGAGCAAACTAATATCACCGGTTCAATGTGCATATGTAGAAGGAAGGCAGATAATAGATGGAACTTTGATAGCTAATGAGCTTGTTGACTCCAGGCTAAATGAAAGAAATGCAGGTATCATATGTAAAACTGACATTGAGAAGGCTTTTGACAGGGTTAGTTGGAGTTATCGTGAAAGGGTTTTAAAGAAAAGGGGTTTAACAATAAGTGGTGTAACTGGGTAAGATTTTGTTATTCTACATCATCCTTCTCAGTTTTATTAATGGGTCTTCATTTGGACATTTTAAAATTACAAGGGAGGTCAGACAGGGTGACCCTATTTCACCACTTTTATTCAACATGGCAATGGAAGGATTCTCAAGGTACCTAGACAGAGCTGCTGGCATGGGGTTATTCAGTGGATTATCCTGCTCACAGGATGGACTGGCAATTAATCATTGGCATTATGCAGATGACACTATTTTCTTCTTAGGTAACAACAAAGAAGAACTTCATAATCTATTTTATATGCTCAAGTGCTTTGAATATATTGCAGGATTAAAAGTTAACAATGCAGAAACAGGACTCATACCAATTGGAGATGTACCTGAGCTTAATTCATGGGCCTCAGAACTGGGATGTGCAACAGATTTAATTCCCTTCATATACTTGGGAATACCACTAGGTGCAAAGGAAAACTCTATGGATTTATGGGATCCTTTTATACAGAGATTTGACTCAAAGTTGTCCATGTGGAAACAAATCTCAGTTTCTAAGGGTGGAAAACTGGTGTACATCAAACATATCTTATCTTCTCTGCCTCTATATTATTTTTCTCTCTTCAAAGCTCCAGTAACTGTGATAGAAAAGCTAGAGATGAGAATGAGGAGATTTCTCTGGGAGAATAAAGAAGGTGCATTTAGTCAATGGCCAACAGTTTGTGCAGCTAAGAATAGAGGTGGACTAGCTGTTTTGGATTTGGCTCTCATGAACAAAGCTCTGGTATCCAAGTGGTGCTGGAGATTTGGGATTGAGAAAACTCATTTATGGTTCCAAGTTATTTCAGACAAATATGGCACTGATACTTCCTACTGGATACCTGGTAATGTTTCTAACCCATTTGGTGTGTCTTGTTGGAAGGAAATTGCAAGTACAGGGAGTTTGATTAACTTACATTCAAGTTTAGTGGTGCACAATGGTCATAATATTTCATTCTGGTAATGGACTGGAAATCTTTCACTAGCTGAGCCTTATCCTCTGATATACAAGTTGGCAGTAAACAAGAATCTCTCTTTGGCTAATCATGTTAATGCAGAAAATGATTGGCATCTTGAATTGAAGAGAAGACTAAATAACTCTGAAGATAATCAGCTGGCTACACTCCTTCTGCAAATTGGTGTAACTCCTCCAGATATGGACAATCAGAATGACATTAGAAGATGGTCTCTGATTGAAGATGGCATTTTCTCAGTGAAATCTCTATATTCAAAGCTCAATGAGAATGCAGGCTAGGATAATTTCCCTCACTCTTTCATTTGGAAGAAATGTATACCTCCAAAGATAAACTTTTTTATGTGGTGTGCAGTCCATGCAAAGCTGAATACTGCTGATATGTTGGCCAGAAAAAGCATAGTTTATGAAAGTGGTTGTATTCTTTATGGAAATGCTCCTGAAACAGCTAATCATGTATTCATGCACTGTAAAGTGGCTCACAAGATTTGGAGAATGGTTTTACCCACAAATTGAACTTGGTCTTTTCCTAGATCAATCTATGATCTAGCTCATTGCCGGTATGCAGAAAATCTTTCTCCTTCTGGTAAGATAATATGGCCTTTAATACCACCTGTTGTTACTTGGGTGATTTGGTGTGAAAGAAATGCAAGAATTTTTGATAAAAATCACACCTATAAAACTGATGAAGATTTGGGCACAGATGTTAAAGCTTTGGTGCTTTCTTGGGCAAATGCACATGGACAAAGAGTCCATCTGTACTTCACTAGCACTTTGTTCAACTGGAATGATCTTTTTGATTGATATTGGCTTCATTTTTTCTTTTTAGTATGCTACTGCTTGTAACTTTTGTATATTCTATCTTCTTATAATAAAATCTCCTTTCAATAAAAAAAAATAAAATACTGACTGAAAGTCTAACAACTCAAGAATATTATACAAAAACCATTGTAAACCTATTGAAAACAGCAACAGGCAAACCATAGATATTCCCAACTTAACAACTTACTGGACATAGAAATGTCACTACAACAGTTTACAAAGAAAGGAATATTATAACATCTATATAGATGTTCAGATCATGTGCCTATTGACCAAGAATGATTTATCATAATCAACTCACTAATTTGCTAAACATATTTCAGAAACGAAAGAGACAAACGACAATTATCAAGTGATTATTAACAAACTATTATGCTACCGGTAGGTTATACAGTCCTATGATACCACATGTTGTTCAGACTGTTATGGTTTCAGTCAGATACCTTGAATAATGACTGAAAGTCTAACAATTCAAGAATATTATAACAAAAACCACTGTAAACCTATTGAAAACAGCAACAGACAAACCATTGATATTCCCAACTTAACAACTTACTGGACAAAGAAATGTCACTACAACAGTTTACAAAGAATGTTTCCCCGAACGAATAAAATCGAAAGCGATGTGCTTGTATTTAGTGTCATGGACAATAACACAGAGGAACATTGCAACTTTTTCTTCAACTTTTACATATTTTGAGGCACACAAGCCTTTCGCAACTAAACTCTCACATAATGTGGTAAAGGCATCTTTGTACATTCTAAGTTCATTATGACAGTTCCTATCACTCCCCTTATATAATCTAGCTAAGTAACACTCTCTTTGAACATTAAGAGCCACTATTGGTCTGTAATAGTTAAAGGTTGGTTTTCCATTTCTACAGCAACCGCGAAAACAACCATACATACTACGTAAAGTATTTCCTCCTCATCATCTCTGTTATTATGCGCGTCGACTGTTGGTGAAAAAGAAGGGGTACCGAAATACTACCAACTTTTCGTTTTGGCTCGTGAGTCTTATGGTAAAGAGTCTGGACGATCTCAAAAATCAATATCCAAACCTCTAACTGGAGTAATCTCAACAGTTAGGTAATAACGTACTACTTGGTGCTTTAATTATAAATCAGAGTTATAATGCGGAAAGTAAAAGCACACAAGACACCAAACGTTTTTTAACGAGGAAACTGCCTTGCAGAAAAACCTCGGGACCTCGTCCAGTTT
>JAJJMA010005877.1:0-12018 GCA_023529015.1 Papaver nudicaule
CCAAGTAGTACGTTATCCAATAACCGTAGAGTTTAACTCCAAAGTCCTAACTTTGTTGAGTTGATCCCCAAGATCACAACTCCGGTTATCTAGGTTTGGATATTGATTTTTGAGATCGTCCAAACCTAAACCATAAGACTCATGAGCCAAAACGAAAAGTTGGTAGTATTTCGGTACCCCTTCTTTTTCAGAGAGGAAGGAAGAAAGAAAGATTGACCGTGGTGAAAAGACTAAGGCACTATTTATAGGAGAAAGATGAGACGTAAAAGGACGTAATCGGTCGCCACATGGGCCAAGTAATTACTTAAATGGCTAGGACGTAACCCACGATTGAAGAGGGTATCCTCAGGTGATGGCTGACCCGACATACCTGTCTGCCCAAGCCGTCAGGGGACTAATGTGGATACCCCAAGTCCAATAAGGCCTAATGGGTTTCAGTCATGTCAAGTAAGGCCCAATTAGAGAAGGGTCAAAGGGCTTGGGCTAGATAGTCAAAAGGGGATTAAAAGATAAGGAATTGTAATTATGTAGATAATGACTAAGAGAACACATGACAACTAAGGGTTAAAGGGAAAACTCAAGTCCTTAATGAGGTCATTCGGGGAGGCTAATTAGAAATTGTGGGATCATTTCTTAGAGAGAGAGAGAGAGAGAGAGAGAGAGAGATACACCCTCTGTGACTCGGATCGGACTCTCATATTACCATATTCACACTCTCCAATAAGGCCTAATGGGTTTCAGTCATGTCAAGTAAGGCCCAATTAGAGAAGGGTCAAAGGGATTGGGCTAGAGAGTCAAAAGGGGATTAAAAGATAAGGAATTGTAATTATGTAGATAATGACTAAGAGAACACATGACAACTAAGGGTTAAAGGGAAAACTCAAGTCCTTAATGAGGTCATTCGGGGAGGCTAATTAGAAATTGTGGGATCATTTCTTAGAGAGAGAGAGAGAGAGAGAGAGAGAGAGATACACCCTCTGTGACTCGGATCGGACTCTCATATTACCATATTCACACTCTCCTTCGTCAATCAGGTTTTGTACCAATTTCTTCAGATGTCGGCATTCATCCGTCGTATGACCAGAGTTGTGATGAAAAGTGTACCAATCCCGGGGCTTGCCAATGTTTCAATGTTCCCGCTGATTGAGGTGGGGGTATGGGATTTGTATCGCTGATTTCTACGAATAATATATGAAGTGGGACGGTTAGTGGGGTGTATTCTCGGTTTCGCGGGATTTGATGTGGTTTTATGATAAGAGCTGCGACTTTTGAAAAAAGGTGCCAATGACTGTGGAACTCCGCCAATGATTCTCCTGGGTATCTTCTAGGTATCTTGATAGCTCATGCGGTTCCTTGGGGGGGGGGGGTTCTAATATCTGCTGCTCTTCATCTTTAGATGCGCGGCTACACTCTTCTTGACGTTTCGACGCTGAGTCTAGTCGTTCCATCATCATTACTTGCTTCTCCACCGTTGTTTCTAGTTGAGCTATTTTCTCCAAGGTTAGTGTTAGAACGTATGAATCTGGAGTTCTCAACGATGTGTGATATCATCTGTTCTCTCCTTCTGACTCTGATTCAGATTTCTCTTTTGGTGCCTGCAATAACCAAATCGATGAACAATCAGCATGATTATGAGAAACAATCTTGACGATTTTTTCTTTGTAAGTTACAAAATTTGAATATTTATCATACAAATCATAATGTTTTTAGTGAACTAATCTCCTCATTCGAGACACACACTACACGAAATTGACTTTTTAGCAACGGCGATGAGCCGTTGCAAAAAATAAAAACAACGACGAGTGGCCGTTGGCGGGACGCCGTTATTGTTAGTGTTGGGATAATTACAGCAACGGATCTGTCGTTGGTGTAATTATAATTACAGCAACACATGCATCTGTTGCAGTAATTATTGCCACGGATGAGACATACCATCATACCGTGCCGCGTGGCAATCTACTGTAATGGTCTACCCGTTACAGTGTGTAGTAACTGATAAATAACTCTTAACTGTAACATTATATCCAATGGTGTTTTTTGTGCAGTAACGGTTTATCCGTTTGCCAACTGGCAGTTTCTTAACTGTTTCGAAACAGCCAGAAACGTTGCACCTGCGTAACTGATACCCTAACTGTTAAAGTAACGGAATGTACTGATGGAACCTATTTTCTAACGATTCAGCGCTTGCCACCTGTCCTTCTGTCGTAACGGATCCAACAACTTCTGCACCCGATAAACTATGGCGTGTAACGGATAAATTTTAACGGCTTAGTCAACGTTTGTATTCGTGGGAATCTCATCTGTAACAGTTTTTAGGATTGACATGTGTTTTTGCAACTAACAGATTTGTGTAACGTCTGATATCGTTAGAAGAAACTGTATTATTTTAAAAAATTAAACGCTAGCAAGCGTTAAGCCCTGTGTTACAATTGATCTCCCAAAGTGGTCCTGGAATACAGTTCATTCCGGAACCTGCAATACAGTTCATTTATGAACCTGCAATACAGTTCATTCCTGAACCTGCAAATACAATTCATATTTAAACCTGCAATACTGAATCAAAATCCTGTAATTTTCAATTCATTCCCACTGAAATTAATACATCCATTCTCATTCAGCTAACACAAGAATTTCATTAGACCTCTGAAAATCATACAACCGTTTATACATCCATTCACTACACTCTTTTTCACAATCCTAAATTGATAAAACAGACATACATACATTTTTGCCTGTGTTATTACTACTCCTAGATTAGAAGGTTGTGTGTTTAAGAAGTTTTTAGTTTATGCAATGTTCTGTAATGATACCTTGGATCAGAAGAAGCTTTTAGGACGCCGAATGGAGTAGTCTGTCGACCTCAGATGTGAGAGTTCTGCGGAACAAGGAAACAAAGCTTTGAGTTGTCTATATAGTTGACAGAACATCCACTTGAATAACATAATATGACCCACTAACATAATTCTCTATAATCATATCAATAACATGCAATATTGGGTATAACAAACAACTTCATCTTAGTTTAGGTTATGCGGTAAGGTAGCCGAAGCCCTGGCATACGCCTACGACGTAATTCTCATCTTATATGAAAGAGAGAACAAACTACAAGTAGCTCAAATTTTTGACCACAGAACTAAACTGATAATGAGCTCTATGGCAACAGAAAGAACTACTGCAAAGCATGTGATTTCACCATAATTCATGTGATTCATGTTACTAACTTGTAGAATAGTAACTTATGCTAACTGCATACATGGACTTACAAGAAAGAACTGCTGCAAGCAACTTGTATTATAACTGATTCTGCTGTCATTATAGGATAAACAATGTTAAGGATAAGATGACTTGAACAGTTCTGTAACTGAGGCACACTAGCAATCATACACAATCATAGCTTAATTAGAGTTCATACCTGAAAATAACTACTAGGGGAAATCACCAAAAAGATTTGCGCCGGACGTTCTTCCACTTCTACAACAAATTAAGACAAGTTATCAGCAAATATCATTGATAAATGAAATTAAACAGGATATCACAACTAAAGCATTCAAGAGATAATATCAGGTAATGAAACAAACCTGAGATTAAAAAAGGAGACCTGCAGCAGCACCGTGGAATAACAAGAATGAAAAATAATAACAACGATGTCTTTAAAGGTTATCCAATGGTTGGAAGGAATTCATTCCAAAAACATTGCTAGTGGTTGGGAGGAATTCATTCCAACTCTTGGACAACCTTTGCAAGGAAAATTTTCTCCCACTTCTGCACCTGCCATACCAGCAGAATCAACCCTAGATTACCTCCTCACTGGTATTCTCTAGCTTCAAGTCTGCGCGTTGAATCTTCAAAAAATAAACATAAAGGTAGTAAATATCAACCTTAGTTAATGTACCATAGAAATGATAAAAAATACTGAAAACAGGCATATTGAGAGTTTACTCACTAATGCAAGAAGCATCATCAATGGTCAAAGTATATGAGCTTGATCACAACCTGAAAATAACAAAAGAGTAGACATAAGTTAGTAAGATGAGCACTAAAAGGATCAAAATCAGAAATTTCAATATCAGTAATATACCTTATATTCTAACTAACCGAGGAGATGATTTGACAACGGAAACGACCACTTTCTCCCACTTGTGTGCCTGTCATACCAGCAAAGAAGAGAAGTGTACATGTAGGTCAGTATAAAACGAACTAGAATACATAATTATCCAAGAACATGAACGAGTAAGTAACTATGTTACCTGATATTTGATTGTCATTCTTTATAGCAAGCTCAACCATTCTGCAAGTTCCTGCAAAAATATAGCAAACTAGTCCTCTTCCCTCCTCATTTACCCGGGCTGGGGACCGACATCTCAAATGGCGGAGTTAAAAAGGGGTTGACAGGTACACAAAAGCAAATAAATAAACAACATCGAATATTTGATACATATATATATATAATAAGGATGTCCAAACAATTACACTTACACAAGTATAACTCAAAATATGTCCGTACTTGATACCCAAAAGACCCAACAAAAAAAAGCAGCAGTATATAGAAGTGTTAAAGTTAAGCTGCACAAAAAACCATTGCAAGAAGTGGGAAGTGCTCAAACAAGGATCATCCTGGTTATGGGCCATATAATGAAGCACTGTCCACCTACCAGATCTCCCAAAACGTTGTAGTCATCCCCTTGTGGAGCATCGGGAACATGATAGAGCGCATCCATAACTTCCTCAACACAGACAACTCTCTCCACTTTGTGGTTCACGGTAGCCCCATGACAAGACTGCCCCTGCGCTCCACCAAGTACATGACCAGTTGCAACTGCATCCCCTTTCCTGTTGATAAGACGCACCTGATGATCTCCCATAAGAGGTATATAGCAGCTTCAGCAACAGTGTCAGCTACAACAACTGAACATGATTCTCTGATTGGAGAATCAGAAAGATCACAAGGGGCAGAAGCTGTTTGACTGGAGGGAGAAGTAGTATCCTGAACCCTTCCAGTGGCAGCCATAAAACTCATAACATGCTGTAAGCATAACCAATACATTCAAAAATTGATCTGATTAGAATCTGATATATACAATGCCCAATATGCACAAGACATAAATGAACTAATTATAGGAGATCATGTTTCAAGCTCACCTTTGAAAGAAGTGCAAGATCATGCTGCATCTGGTTCACTCTGGCATCAGCATCAGCATCAGTGAGTTTACATTTGCCAGAAGATTTAAGGGCCGCCCCTACTTTCATATTTACTGCCTGCTTCATGGACATAGTTCAGGAAAAGGAACGGCAATAGTTCCTTGGCTTGTCAACTCCAAACACTTCTGAAAGTGGATCGTCATCAAAAGACATCTCCTCTGACTCTCCCTCGCCAGCTTCTAACATGGCCTTTCTCTTTTTCACTGCAGCTTCTACTTGTTTCTGAAATTCAAGGGAATATTTTTTTTGTGTAAGAGTCTTGTGTACATGAACATTCAAAATGTATGAGTCTTGTATACTCACATATTTCTCATCAAGACCTTTCACTATTTTTCCATTCTTGCGCTTATGTCCAAGCAACCATTGTTCTCCACGACATTTAGCAACAGGTCTTTTCTCTTCCTTTGCCTGTATAATCGGTATGAACAGTAACATGGGTTGTAAAGGTAAAATACAAGGAGAATTTAAATGTTCTTAGAGAATCATCAAAGTACTTACCACCATGTATGACTTGTTGGAATATGAGAGTCTTCCTAAGCAATGTGTGTACTCTTTATGCTTCTGATTAGCTCCCAACTTTTTATGCTTCTCTGCAAATCCTTCCTTGTGCTCATTGTCGATAAACCGCTCCCAGACATCGGTGTTCATGCCATATGGACATTGGGCAATCATTTCTTTCTTGGTATTGAATTTGGCAAGAATGGAACCCTGTAGTTCCCATTTGTGGGACCTAAACTTCTGAGGAAACATTCCAGAAATGGCCACTCTAGCCAGAGCATCGTCGATGGGGAAACAGAAAGTGTCCTGAAAAGAACAAGAAAGTATTTATGTCAGCAACGAAAGACTGCAGTTGGCATCAGCGTAACGCACAAATGGACAAAAGAACACAGTGGTTGTATTATAGATTGAAGGGAGATCTTTACCATTAGAGCGGCCCACATCTTGTCCTTGCACTTTTAGGGTACAAGCCTCCAGTCTTCGTAGTCGACGGGACAGTGAGATCTGATGAGCTTTCCAGCCTTGGTAGCAAACCTACTGGCATTTTCACCCATTAGTCTTCCATGCTCATCGAGGTCAACCAAATATCTGGATCGAAGCAATCTTGGATCACAGCTACCACTGGGAGGAGTACTAGTAGTTTGAGACACATCAGGACTACCACTAGGAGGAGTACTAGTGGTTGGTGATGAAGTTTCATCGGACTCTTGACTTGACATCTTCATACAAACAAACCAAAAACAAACAACAAACAACATATGAGAAAACTTGAATACATAGCAAGTTATGAAAGTAAAAAACTAGAACTTTGGTTGAAACCCTAAGTTTGGATCCATAGATCACAACACCCACAAGTAAGTAACTTATTAAGCATAAACAATAAAAGCAGGGAACAATCAAAAACCTGAACTTTGGTTGAAACCCTAAGTTTGGAGTTGTGATCTATGGAAAGAGATCACAACACCCACAAGTAAGTAACTTATTAAGCATATACAATAGAAGCAATTAACAATAAAAAAACTCAACTATTCTTAAAGCAAACAACAATTGTTAAGCATACACAACCTAAGAACCAAATGAAACAAATAAGATAGATCTAAAGAAATTACCTTTCGAGATTGATTGAGGTACAGGGTTAGATGCGTGGTAAGAGGTATGGATTATGTGAGTGAAGATCGGAAGAGAGTTTGTGAAAACAGGAAAACGGAAACAAAGCTTCAACTCCATCTTCTCTTCTTTATAGAGAAAAGGTAGATTCAAAATGTTTCTGAAATTTGGAGAAGGGGAAAAAGAAATTTGAGAGGGAATCAAAAATTTTGGAGGAAAAAGAGGAATTGGGAGAGGGAAACGAAAATTGAAACAAGTATCTGAGTTGGGATTTGAGTGGGAAACGAAAATTTGAGATCTAAAAGTTAGCTCCAACTTTTGGACAGAGAGTAAAGTTGCCCAAAGTTTCAATAATAGAAGAGAGATATGTTTTTAGTCCCAAAAATCGAGGTAAAAGATCATACGGATCGAGCTTAAATGTTGCGATTGACTTTGTCAAGTCAAATTAAAGTTTTGGTCAACTTCAAAAGTTAGTGTAGGACATGGGACACCAAAATAAAATCATATGACATTTTCTTATAACAAAACACGTCCAATTTGGACGGTGGAGATTTTGCTTAACAATAGTAATCCACGGTGGATATTTTCTTACAACAATTAGTAATATCTATGAGACGGTTTGTTATTTTCCGTCGAAAATGCAAAGGCAGATGAGATTTTCTGATTTAGGGATTTGTTTGATATTGTTGTTTGGAGATTTGTTTTCATAAGAACTGATTTATATATGTTAACTAATAACTGATTTGTTCCAATTCAAAGTGAAATTTGTTTGATCCTCAACTTTGGGCAAGTAATTGAGTTAGAATCTTCTTTGAACACCAAACCACTCCCGAACTTGCCATACTATGAGTCAGGATCTTTCACAGAACCACTGACTCTATCCCTTTATGAAAAATTCAAGGAAGAATCCTTGTAGAACCTTAAAAGAACCCACTTTGGGCAAGTCTGAGTTACAATCTTCCTCTGAACTCCAAACCACTCACTAAAATAGTAATGTTTCTGAGATGGTTTTGTTGTTTCCGTAGAAAATTGTAATATAAGTGAGACGTTTTTTTTTTATTTTGTGGAAAATACTAATGTAGCCGAGACGGTTTTGTTGTTTCCGTGGAAAATAGGAATATTTCTGAGACGGTTTTGTTTTTTCCGTAGAAAAATATTGTTGTATTTGAGAATCTTCCTCTGAACTCCAAACCACTCCCTAATTTGCCATACTCTGAGCCAGGCTCTTCCAGAGTAGCACTGATCCTATCTTGAAATGGCAAATTCAAGGTGGAATCCTTGTAGAACCATAAAAGAACCCATTGTGGGCAAGAGTTACAATCTTCCTCTGAACTCCATATCAAATCCCTAATGGCAGTGGAAAATAGTAATGTATGAGACGGTTTTGTTGTTTCCGTTGAAAATAGTGATGTAGTTGAGACGTTTTTGTTGTTTCCGTTGAAAATAGTGATGTAGTTGAACTCTGAACTCCAAACCACTCCCTAGATCATGTGTCTCTGAGCCAGGATCTTCCAGAGTTGCACTGATCCTATCCATTTATGGCAAATTCAAGGTGGAATCCTTGTAGAAGCATAAAAGAACCCATTTTGGGCAAGTTTGAGTTACAATTTTCCTATGGGCATATATGCCACTAGGACGGTTTCATTGTTTTTCTTCCCAAATCCCTTGGGCCTAAAGCAACAGTTTTGTTTTTTAAAAGAAAAGAAAATTACATTACTGAGCAAAGGATTTACAAGATAACTGATTTTCCCTGATTACATTAAGCTGACTAGCAGGGATATCTGAATACATAAAAGATCTTCCAGTTTCCTGCATTTTTTTGCCAGAGTTTTGAACATTAAGCAGGAGTAATATCTAGGATTAAACTCTGACTAAAGAAACAAAAAATGGGCCAGAGTGAATACAATATCCACAGGTAACACAACCAGTTTCTAGGAGTAATATCTAGGTTAATCACAGTTACGAAAAGCGCACACACAATCAGAATTAAGAGTTTCAGTGTGTGCGCCATATCCATAACTACTGGTAACACAACCAGTTTCCCCAAAATATCCCAAAATATACAAAAAAAGAATGTCTATACACCCAACATCAGAGGAGACAAACCCAAAAAATGTATGTCAGGTATAACACTGACTGTATCAGTAATAGGAACTCTCTGAACCCGAGTCCCCATCATCCTCGTCATCCTCATCTGCATCGATAATATCACTATCTTCATCATATTCTTCATGTTCTTCCTCTTCGGAATCTTCCTCCTCGGAATCTTCCTCATCATCAGCTTCTTCTTCCTCCTCGGAATCTTCCTCATCATCATCATCAGCTTCTTCTTCATCATCATTATCAGCAGAAGTAGCAGAATCAGAAGCACCCACATCATCTACTTCCCCCATCCTGAAGTCGAGCCAATCATCCTCCCTGACTTCTAGCTCAAAATCATCCTGCACCAGCTCATCAAGAAAATTATCTATATGAAACGGGTCGGCTTCATGTTCATGTTCTTCTTCTTCTTCTTCTTCTTCTTCTTCTTGAGGTTCAGGTTCTGCTTCCTCCGCGTCTGTTGGTGCAAAGTATCCACCGCCCACGTGTAAGCATCTGAGAAGTGGAAGTAAGATAAAGTAGGAGAAGAGTGAAGTATTGAGTAAGATCAGAAGCTCTTACTACTCATCTCACGAGGGAATACGAATGAAGGGCTGAAAAGCAGCCACGACTGAACTAATGCTCTTACTACTCACGAGAGAATACGGATGAAGGGCTGAGAATCAGCCACGACTGAACTGATGGGACAAGTATCTCGAGGGACAGCTGTGAGGCGTGGGGAACATCCAACCACTTTCATTTAATGCGCGGTCAGTAAAAGTCAGAAGTCAAGGGACGTGTGTCAAGTTCTCAGCGATGGAAACAAGAGAAAGCCGCAGGCAGAAGAAGACTTCAGTAGTGAGTACATGAAAAGCCGCAGACTAAGAGAAGAGAGCCGCACAACAAAAGGAGGTGTGAGGACCCCACTAGGTGTGAACGCAAATGTCTGGGAACCACCTTAAGGCTCCTATAAATACTCAGCTTAGTAGAATGAGCTGAGGACGGACTTTTGAGTGGAAGATAGAGAAACAGTTAACTTAGTAGTGAGAATTATCATCAACATTATCTTGTAACCTTACTCAAAGTCATTTAAGACTAAAACTTGTATATTGTATTATGATTACCACCTTTTTATGAATGAGCAATGATAGCTTTAATGAAGTAACTTAGTGTTCTCAGCTATTTATGTGTTTAACAAATGTTACTCCTTTATATTATGAAGACGCAAAGATTCAATACTTTATATATAACATAAGTTAGTGACGTAAGACTAGGATAGTTTTATGCACAAACAGTTTGGCGCTAGAAACAGGGACTTAGGTCATAGGTAAAGGATTTATCCTTCCTGTATTACTTTGTGTGATACGGTATTCAAAGTCTGCGATTTCGAGGAGAAAGTGGCTTGGGGTATTGAGGTGATAGTAGTGTCTTCATTACTGAAGTTGCCAAATTATTAAAGAGGTTGCCAAATGGGAAACTCAAAGGATAATCAGAGCTCAAAGGCCAGAACCAGGAGTATGTCCAGGGAACAAATTGACATAAGGGATGCAGATGCAGTGGAGCATAGCAGCATCACTCCAGGGACTACGGCACGTAACTTGGTAGCGGGGGCAACCAATGCAGCAACCGAAAAAGCCGCAGCAGAAAAGGCCGCAGCCAACAAAGCCGCAGCCAACAAATCCGCAGCAGACAAGGCCGCAGCCAACAAAGCCGCAGCAGATAAGGCCGCAGCCAACAAAGCCGCAGTAGATAAAGCCGCAGAGAAAGGTGTTGCTTTTGAAAAGGCGATAACAGAAAAAGCTGTACAAAAAAAATTACTCTATGATCATCAGGCCTCATGCTGGGCAGCCGCACAGCAGGCAATAGAAGATAAAGCTGCAGCACAGAGGGCCACAATAGAAAAGGCTAAGACAGAAAAAGCTAAATTGGATAAATTTCAGTATAATCCTAAAGTCTCAACAGAGAAGAAAGCCGCAATGGAGAAAGTTGCAGCAGGTAAGAATTTCTTGGAAGCTGAAGAAGCTGCAGATCTTGAGGCCGCACTGAAAGCTTCACGACTAGAGGTCAAGGACTCAACGTTTGTGGTTCCCAATTAACCTTATGGGATCCCATTAACTAGACCTGCCAAGGTAAGCCCCCAACAACCCACCATGTTTTTGGGAGAAACAACTACACTTCCAAGAGGAGTGGGAGTATTGCAGGAGGTATTCTCCAACAATAGGCGAGGAGATAAAGATCCAATAATACCAGTCATAGTTGAGGGAAAAGGTGGTAATTTAAAGACCAATGATCGCACAGTGCCATACTTGTCAGAAGAAAGCCGTCGGTTGGTAGCAGAGCTCCACGAATTTCAGCTGGAGGAGATGAAAAAGTTTAAATCAACATTCACTGACGCCCTTTCCCAACTAACTAAAGAAAACCAGGTACTCAAAGATCATGAAGAGAAACTGGAAAAAAGGCTCCAGAAGGCAGAGGAGGGAGCAACAGAGAACAATTCATGTGTGAGAGCCCAAGAGTCATCAGACAGTCAGGTAGTTCCTTATTTGGGACCAAATCAGCCTCCGCCGCTTCAATGTGTACAACCAAGATATGTCTGGAAGATCGAGGCCATGCCCGCAAAAGAAAGAGAATCAGATTATAACCCTTATGAAGATGGTGGGGAGGACTATGACGATGCTGAGCCCAATTATGTACGCACCAATGGGAGGGACAGACAACGTGAAGACATGGAGCAGATGCGCCAGGAGATCAAAATACTAAAATCCAAGCAAGGAGGTGGACATTTGGAGGATGCTATGAAAGATTCTCGATCAACCCCTTTGGTGCCAAGGATTAGTTTCTATAAGCTCCCAGCTAAATGTAAGCCTCCCACTTTTCTTTGTTTTGAAGGACAAGACGATCCCACTATCCACCTAAGGTATTATAGGAGGGCAATGACACAATGGGAGTGGGATGATAAAGTGATGTGCAGGTTTTTTCCATCGAGTCTAAAAGGCCCTGCCCTAGCCTGGTATGATGATCTCCCGTCACACTCAATACTGATGGTGTGTCAAACCAATCAATAATATGATCTCTACTATTACACAAATTCAATAAAGAAGTAGTGAGGTAAGTCGAGTTCGAATCCACAGGGAG
>JAJJMA010005896.1:0-11586 GCA_023529015.1 Papaver nudicaule
TCCAAGTACCAACTAAATATCTAATTTAACAATATTATACGCATAATGGCATACAAATAAGATGAAAATGTGTTACCGGAGCAAAAATGACATTTAACCGTTCACCAGCAATGCAAATCGCTTCAGCTCCTGATATTGCAGTATAACCAAGAGACCAATGATCTGTCGAAAGAAACAAGAGTTAAATTGGTTCATCTTTTGGTGTTTCTGCTAGTATAACATGGTAATTTATCCAGAACAAACAACCTAAGAGGAGTAAAATAATGATTATACCATTAGAATAGTGTCTCATGGTTAAGTCATTGTACAATTAGTATTTGTGTTAGGAGTAGTGTCTCTAGATATTTCTATACACAACCCTGAAATTTGGGTTCAATGTATCTCGTTCTTTACCTAAGTGTATATAAGGGAAACTCTCCCATGGGTGCAACTAACGTTTTCACTCAACTCTCTCTCTGTTTCTACATGGTATCAGAGGAAAAGAGGGAGAGAAGAGAAACCCAACTAAGATCTACTATAGTTAGATCGTGAAGTTGTTCTTAAATAATCTCAGAATTGTTCTTAAAGAATCTCGGAGATGTTCTTGTAGAACTTGTTGCTGGTACGTAAGTTGGTTTCTCCTTTCAAAGTGGTCATAAAGTAGATTTAATGTCCGGAATTTCTGAGAACGGTGGTTCTTCTTAGTCTATGAGTTTAACATTTTTAGTCTTTCCTCACACTGATAATATGTGCGGAAAAAAGATATCTTGTAAGCTTAATGATACGAATTACATTACGAGTAAAGGAAAGCTTGGGTACCTGACCGGAAATAAAGTTTGTCCAGCGCCCGAAGACCCTACATATAAGAACGCCATGATAATGAGCATGTTGTTAGACTCAATGACTCCTAACCTCAAGAGCAGTTATCTGCACTTATCCACAACAAAAGAAGTGTGGGAGGCAATCACTCAGTTCTACGTTGTGAGCGGTGATGCCACACAAATTTATGTTTTGAAATCGTCGGAGTTTAGAGACTCGTCAGAATAACAAGCCACAATCAGTCTATTACAATGCTCTTCAAGCTCTATGGCGAGAACTTGACCTCCTACAGCTATTAGACATGACTTGTGCAGCTGATACAACTAAGTTGCATAAGATAATTGAAAAAGGGAGAATTATTGATTTTCTTGCCGTTCTCGACTTAGAATTTGATTGGTCCGTTTTGGGGTATAGGCCCATTGAGATACCCTATACCCAGTTTACAAACAAAATAATTCTTCTGCTAGTAGTTCTAGAAGTAGTTTCCTAATCCTAGAAGGAGAACTTAGGAGCCCTATTTTTAGAAGATTACAAACATAGGGGAATTTCCTTTTCCTAAAAAGACTAGTGTATAGAAGTAGCTCTACTCTATAAATAGGGTACCAAGGTGCTTGTAGAGAATATAGAGCAGAATACTAGAGAATACTAGTAGGAGAAAAAACCAAGAGGAAGAAACAACACCTAGGGCAGAAAAAACCTAAGAGGTAAGCGTTGTAAAATTCTTACTCTAAAGCAATAAAATTAATGTGTGCAATTGCAATTTATTCGCTCTTTCATTCTACTTGTGTGGCTGTACTATATCTATCATATTGGGATCCAGAAATTGATCAATGGCATCAGAGCACGAAGTTAAGTAAGCAATGTTTCCGGCGATGAATGGAAGGGCTTCGATCCAAGGGTAACGAGGTATTACCACTAAATCCTGATATTGATAGAAGAAAGAAAACACCAATTACATCAGCAGACAATTCGGAAGGAAGTACCATGGAAAAACTGGAAGAAGGTGTGAAAGGACTACAAGATCAGTTAACTACCATAACGAAGACTTTAGCAGCAATACAACTTGCACTTGATAACAAGAAAAAAAGTACTGAGCCACCATCCGGTTCAGAAAAACAGTCACCTTGCTTAGACAATTCACCCTTCAAAGTAGAGGCGAGGATTGACATTCCTGGATACAATTGAGACTTGAATCCGGAGAAGTTGGATGGTTGGCTCAAGTCTTTGGAAGTTTATTTCAGCACCAAGGGATTTACTGAAGAACAACGGGCAAGTTTCGCTAGACTAAGACTTGATGGGCATGTCCTAATTTGGTGTGAATCATACACATCAGGTTTGGCACTCAGCAAAGAAACACCGGTTACTACTTGGAAGCAATTCACAACAGCTATCCAAAATCAGTTTTACCCGATTGGCTACAAAGAACGATTACGTGAGCAATGGCAGTTCTTGCGACAAGTTAAGGGACAAAACGTGCAAGAGTACACTGCCGAATTTCGCAAGCAAGCTATAGCTTTGAATGTGAATATGAGAGATTCAGAGACTATTGAGAAATATAAAGGACTAATGTTCGCTATACGGACAGAGTTGTCACTATTCACAACAATTGACATTGATGATGCTTGTAAGAAAGCCATGTATACCGAGATGAAGAATCAACCCTTTGGAGCAAAGCAATTGAGTACCAAAGGAGCGATTGTGAAAACTGTTCACAAAGAGGGGAGGACAAATTATGCAGTGGCAAACAAAGCCAACCAATATTGAGAGAATTGCAAGACTGATCAGCACTCTAAGGAGGGATGTTGGAAATTACATCCGGAGTTGAGACCTACATGGTGGAAAGACCGTAGGCAAACTACCACTACCATCTGCAATGAAGAATCGGAAGAGGAAGAAGAGGAAGTCGATGGGTCAGCTCAATCTGACAGCAAATTTGTGATGATGAGAAGAAAAGGTGTTGCAACTGCAACACAAGAAAAGGTAGGTAACATGAATCAGAAGTTCAGTCTACTCACGGTTCGGCCAGTTGTCAAAGAACCAAGTGAACTGGTTTGTGCAAGCTCTTGCGAGTGCACGAAAACCAAAAAGAAAGACCTACCTCAGTTGCTATAAGGGTTTGAAGACTCACTATAACAACCGCAGAAGTTACCACCAAAACAGCGCGTGGGAAAAGAAAACCAGCACATACCAGATGCTCAAATACTGAAAGCACATAACAAGGAACGTCACATCAAACATGAAACTCGACATATCTTTCAAGTTGGCAACATTGCAAGGTTAACAATTGGGAAAATCCAATTTGAAGGCCTTAATGAGAAGATCACATCAATATGCAATGGTCCAACCGGAATTTTGGAGCAACATGGCACTAATTCTTTTAAGTTGCATCTGCCAAGCTACATGAAGATATATCCGACAACAAATGCCGAGAATCTGAAGCTTTTTAAACCTTTGTCCCTTGACAAACAAAATGAGTCGCCATCATTACTAGTTGTGCAAGACTCAGTTCCAAGTGAAACAAAAAAGAAAGAACTGATTCCTAGCAAAAAGACAGCAGGACTAGAGTTGGAAAACAAGAATTGTTTCAAGTCTGTCCACACGGGAAAAGTTGTGAATTTTGAAAGTGGTACTCAAGGGAGAAGCTGCAAGCTAAACTTCCCCGCCTCTTGGTTCAATGCTTTGAGGGACCAAAAGCCTCCTGATGGGGGAGGTCTGATCCGTTTTGGGGTATAGGCCCATTGAGATACCCTATACCCAGTTTACAAACAAAATAATTCTTCTCCTAGTAATTCTAGAAGTAGTTTCCTAATCCTAGAAGGAGAACTTAGGAGCCCTATTTTAGAAGATTACAAACATAGGGGAATTTCCTTTTCCTAGAAAGACTAGTATATAGAAGTAGCTCTACTTTATAAATAGGGTACCAAGGTGCTTGTAGAGAATATAGAGCAGAATACTAGAGAATACTAGTAGGAGAAAAAACCAAGAGGAAGAAACAACACCTAGGGCAGAAAAAAACAAAGAGGTAAATGTTGTAAAATTCTTACGCTAAAGCAATAAAATTAACGTGTTTTATTGCAATTTATTCGCTCTTTCATTCAACTTGTGTGGCTGTGCTATATCTATCATATTGGGATCCAGAAATTGATCATTGATCCAACTAGAGTTCAAGTGTTAGGGAAAGATCCATTGCCGACTCTACGAGGAGTGTATGGGACTGTCAGGTCAGAAGAACTTCGTCGAGCCGCTATGATACCTCTAGTACCACAGGAAAGATCAGCCTTGAATGTGGTTACTCCACCAACTCATGCACCAACAGTCATACGAGAAAGCAACCAATAAGCTGATGAGAAAGACTCTTTATATTGCGATTACTGTCACAAGTGTAGACATGCTGGGGAGACTTGTTACAAGCTCAATGGACGTCCACAATGGCAAAACAACAATAGAAGAGGCGGTAACTCTAGTGGAAGTAGTGGAGGAAGAAGAGGAGGAGGTCGCAGTGGTGGTCCAAGGGCATACAACACAGCTGATGAGATGGAGTTTCAATCTACATCTCAAGTAAGGAAAGTGATACTACTCCACCGACGACTACCCATGTTCTGCACCTATCTTAAGTAAGGAAAGTGATACCACTTCACCGGCGATACTCCACCGACGACAACTCCTCAGCTTCAAGTTTGCAGACGAAAATAAAAGGCCCCTCTTTCAAAGCCTCGTCAATTCTCTGCTCTGGTGACAGGTAATTTTGAACTAGAACCTCTTACAACTAAAGTTGAAGCTACATTGATTACCACTGATAATGATATTGCAGCTGATGAGTCCACCAATGTAGTGGAAGAAGATCCTAGTTCTTCTAGATATCCCACTCGTACTCCTAAACCTCTGATATGGCTATTTTACCGAGCATCCTATTTTAAGCTTTGTGTTTTCTCACCCACTTATATTGCCTTTGCACATCATCTATCTGCGGTGACGAAAAAGGATTGAAGATGCTCTTGCTGACCCAAAGTGAAAGGTAGCTACAGAAGAAGAAATTGAAGCTCTAAATAAGAACTCCACCTGGGATGTGGTCAAGCTACCTAAGGGGGAGAGGACAGTTGGCGGTAAACAGGTATTCACTTTGAAGTTCAGGTCTGATGGACAAATTGAAAGACGAAAAGCAAGATTGGTATCCAAGGGCTGCAATCGGACTTATGGAGTCGACTATCAAGAAACCTTTGCACCTATTATTGGAACATGTATTTGTAATCCTAGAAAATTCAAGAAGTGTCTATGATCCGTTTTTGGGTATAGGCTCATTGAAATACTTTATACCTAAGTCGAGAAACAATAAAATACTTCTCCTAGTAGCTCTAGAAGTGGTTTTGTAATCCTAGAAGGAGAACTCAGGAGTCCTATTTTTAGAAGATTACAACCATAGGGGAGTTTTCCTTTTATCAGAGCGACTAGTATTAGGAAAGTCCTACTCTATAAATAAGGTACCCAAAGTCACGGTAGAGGATATGGGGAGAATACTAGAAGAATACTAGAGAGAAAAACCAAGGGGAAAGATACAACACCTAGGGTAGAAAATCATCCTTGAAGGTAAACGTTGTTAAACTCTTTCTCTAAAGCAATAAAATTATAATTAATTGCGTAATCTCTAGTACTATTGTTCTTCCTTTCATATTGGGGTCCAGAAATTGATTAGTGATATCAGAGCCAGAAGGTAAATAAGCAATGTTTTTGATGATGAACGGAAGAGCTTCGATCCAAGGGTAACAAGGTATTACCAATAGGTCCTAATATTGATAGAAGAAACCACAATTTATGGCGGCGCAACATACCAAACACTTGGAAAACAAGAGTCAGAAGTTTTGAATACTTGATATTCGACCGGTGATTGGAAAACCTAGTAAACTGGTTGATGCAAACTCTAGGGAGTGCATTAAAACCGAAAAGAAAGAAGTACAACAATGGTTAGAAGGCGTTGGAGTCGCCATACAAGAATCATAAAAGTTACCACCACAACAGCGAGTGCAACATGAAACCCAGCACATACCAGATGCTCAAGTACCAAGTGTTGCGCTACATCGACAATCTAGCAAGGAGTCTGACGAAACACAAGCACGCTACAAGGAACATCCCAATAAGCCTTGAACTCAGCGTACCTTTCAGATACACCAAGCAGGGAATGCAGAGAATCATAAGTTCTTTGAAGCTTCGCAACTTGACGAACAAATAAGTCACCATTGTTACCAATTGTGCAAGACTTAGTTCCAAGTGGAGTAGCAAAAGAAGATCTAGTTCTTAACGGGAAGACACAAAAGACAAAAGTTGCGAAACAAGTAAGGGAGAAAGTTTTAAGCATGCAAAGCGGAAGTCAAGGGAGTTGCTGCAAGCGGAAAATTCCCTACCACTTGGTTCAATTCTTTTGAGGGACCAAAAGCCTCATGATGGGGTAGGTCCGATCCGTTTTTGGTATAGGCTCATTAAAATACCCTATACCTAAGTCTAGTAATAATAAAATACTTCTCCTAGTAGTTCTAGAAGTGGTTTCGTAATCATACAAGGAGAACTTAGGAGTCCTATTTTTAGAAGATTACAACCATAGGGGAGTTTTCCTTTTATGAGAGCGACTAGTATTAGGAAAGTCCTACTTTATAAATAAGGTACCCAGAGTACCAGTAGAGGATATGGGGAGAATACTAGAAGAATACTAGAGAGAAAAAACAAGGGGAAAGATACAACACCTAGGGCAATCATCCTTGAAGGTACAACATTAGGAAAGTCCTACTCTACACGAGAAAATCATCCTTGCAGGTAAACGTTGTAAAACCCTTTCTCTAAAGCAATAAAACTATAGTTAATTGCGTATTCTCTAGTACTATTGTTCTTCCTATCAATTTATAGTTTGTCTATCATATTGGGGTCCAGAAATTGATTAGTCTAGCTAAGACCAGCAAGACCTGGGTTGTCTAGAAAGTTCTAAGCTGGCTAGCCAAGTTCGGTCATGGTTGTTAACAAAAGTGGATGAGTCAGCCAGCAAAGAAAAGTCTGGACTCAAGAAGTATCTAGAGTAAAGTAAGAGTAGTTCAGGCTAGAAAATAGTTACTAGGAAAAATCTAGACAGTTCTTGTAATATGTGCACATGAGAGTCGGTTGTAAAAGTGAGTGAGTGACCAGTGAATGTTCTAGAGAAAACTAGAGTTAATGGAGTCGGTAATGTAAAGCCTATAAATAGGTAGTAGTACCAAGAAATCAATATAAGACTTCAAAGTTTACAGTGAGATAATAAGCCTTGCTTCACACCTACAAGTAGAGTTCTAGGAGCTCTGTATGAGTAACGCAAATGGCGATACTATGCTCATACATCTCCGCCACGCAATATTATCATTCATCTTGTGCTCAAGCTTCAATATAAATTTCAACACCTATTGCAAAAATGATTACCATTCGTGTCTTGCTATTTGTAGCAGCGAGAATGGCCTCTTCACCAACTTGATGTGAAGTATGCGTTCCTCAATGGTGATGTGGAAGAAGAACTATACATGGACATTCCTCTAGGGTTTCAACATGCTAGTAACTAAGGGAGAGTGTGGGTGAGTGTGCAAGCTGAAGAAATCCTTGTATGGATTAAAGCAATCTCCAAGGGCCTGGTTTGGTAGGTTTCCCAATGTATGTTGAAATGTGGATATCATCGGAGTCAGGCAGATCATACCTTGTGTATCAAACATTCATGCAGTGGAAAAATCAGCATGCTTATTGTCTATGTGGACGACATTGTGATGACTGGTGATGATGTGGAAGAAATAAGGAAGTTGAAGTCTTATTTGGCTAAGGAATTTGAGATGGAGGACCTACGAGACTTGCGCTATTTCCTAGGAATTGAAGTGGCAAGATCGAAAGAAGGAATATTCATCTCACAAAAGAAATATGTGTTGGACCTTCTAGCCGAGACTAGTATGATGGGTTGTATGCCAACTGACACACCTGTTGAACCAAATCAGAAGTTGGGAGAAGACACTAACGACATACTGGCTGACAAGGAGAGATATCAAAGGTTAGTGGGAAAACTAATCTATTTGTCTCACACTCGTCCACATATTGCGTACTGCATGCTCCGAGAGACATATGGACGCAGTGTATCGAATTCTTCGCTACCTAAAGTCTGCATCGGCAAAAGGATTATTATTCTCGAAGAACAATCATGTGAAAGTTGAGGCATACACAGATGTCGATTGAGCAGGTTTAGTGATTGACCTAAATTCTACCTCTGGCTATTGTTATTTTGTGGGAGGAAACTTAGTAACTTGCGCAGCATGAAACAATCAATGGTAGCTAGGTCTACTGCGGAAGCGGAGGGCTCAAAGAATCTGTGAGATATTGTAGTTGAGAATACTGCTGACATAGATCAGATTCAACCGTACAAGTCCTATGAAGTTATACCGCGACAACAAGGCCGTCATCAGCATTGCTCACAACAATCCAGTCCAACATGATCGAACCAAGCACGTGGAAGTAGATAGACATTTCATCAAAGAGAAATTAAATGGGGGAATTACCACTATTCCCTTTGCATAACTGAAAACCAAATCGCAGATATTCTGACGGAAGGAATTCTGTCCTTGACAAGCTGTGTATGCAAGATATCCACCCACCCGCTTGAGGGGGAGTGTTGGAATAGTGTTTCATGGTTAAGTCACTGTACCGTTAGTGTTTGTGTTAGGAATAGTGTCTCTAGATATTTTTATACCTAACCCTGAAGTCTGGGTTCAATGTATTTTTTTATTTTATTTTTTTTTTTTTTTGAGCAAACAGCTGGGGAGGTTCAATGTATCTTGTTCTTTACCTAAGTGTATACACGGGAAACTCTCCCATGGGTGCAAACTAACCCTTTCACATAAGAAAAAATAACATATCAACACATCTCATGATTTTGATATAATAAGAACTTTTCTATCGTTTTATCGGTCATACAACAGTATTCTCATCAGAAAAAACAGTCTTAACTCTTCTTGGCACACTTTAAAGTTTTAAACCAAACGAGATTCTTTCCTCAATTCAACAAATAAATAATAATGAAACCGCGGGATTGAAAGCATGGATTTGTCATTAGTCACTCAGATTCAAGCATTGGACTTCAGGTTTCTTATTATTCGACTAGGTTGTTTAAGTCATTGTAGGATGCCACGAAAATCGAGAATGAAAAATAAGATGAGGATGAGTAATAACCTTTTCCAATACGACGCATGGTGTTCTCATGTGCCAGAAGAGTAGCATCAGGATTGCATTTTTGGATAACTGAGAGACCTGTCACATTTCCAAGTACAACTACATAAAGATTTAGCTAGAATGAGGATAACAGCAGGATGCAGCATCAGTGGCTTGCAAGGAACATTAAGCCAATAAGGTCAAATTGTCATAAAGAACTAGAATATTTGACTCCACGGTGACGTTATCAGATGTTTCTATCCTTGGAAGTCAACATTGGCCGTATCATGGGGCCTTGGACTGGACAAAAATCTTAGTTCTAAAGCCAATGACAAAATGTATTGGAGTTTGTTTTATTCGCTTTTCGTTTTCTAGAGGCACTTACCTTCGACATGATCGTAGTGGTGATGAGTAACAAAAACCACCAACTTCCGCGGCAAAGAAGCGACAATCTCCGTAAGCTGATAAATGACAAGCAATATCTTACTTTGAGAGACAAGAAAAGAAGTAAACTAGCAAAGTTAGAAGAAAAAAAAGTGCAGCAGAAGTTGGATCTGTATCCCCGGAAAATACTGTAAATACTAGTGAAAGTGATGGGCTGAATAACAAATGTATTGAAGTCAACATCAAAAAGTGCAGATTACAGGCTACGCTGCTTCAAATATAGAGAAGTTGGGAACTTTTGAAGACATATAAAACTACAATATACTGTAAGATCAGCCTGCAGTTTATTTTATAAGCTAAGGATAACTGGGACTGATAGAAGACTTAAGTACAACTTCTGAAGTTGGAATTAATCTCTATTTTAACGTCCCAAAATATCCGGCATACAACAAGTACATCAGTACCAAAAAGAATATGCTATACCTCTTTATGACATTCAGATCGGCATCCTGGATCCATTATTAGTGCATCTCCGTACACCGAAAAATCTGAACCTCCACATCCATCAGTCACATTATCAGGTGCAATTACAACTAAGTTTGTCGTACGGAAAGGCTTTTGAGTTTTGCTTCCCATAGGCACAAGTGTGACACCTGGAGGGTACTCCTGATGGAAAGCATACACTTCTCAAAGTCATGTAAACATCAAAAGGTCCTGTTTGTAAATAAAAGGACTATTGCAACCTGACTATTAGAATATATAAGTGCCTAAACTCTTGACGCCCACTTAGTTAGACCGTTTCTGCCGCAGCTAGATTTGGGCAAATATTATATCCCCAAAAAAACATACAGCAAAACCAGAAATAGCACAAACCTGGTAACGCAAGGAAGAAGGAATTTTGCACCTTCGACATTGCAGATGATCATTTAGAACTCCAATAGCCGCTAAAGGTCCAATGCGATCACCACATGGGTTCACTTCCAATAACAAATTTCTGCAACTCTGGATAGACACCCATTTAAAAACAACTGCAAAAACAAATTCCATCCTTAGCCATAACCTCTTCAAAACAAGAAACAGTATGGATTACTTGCAAGAAAACACACCAAGGACTTGTGCACAATATTACAATACGCGTTACATTTTATTCATAATTTAAGAAAATGGTCACTTTTCCTGATGTTAAGAACTACTCTGGTTGTCATCATGCTAGATTTATCCTTCCATCATACTATTACTTCTCATACTCAATCTAAACAATCAGATTCATATTTCACCCACTCGGGATCCTGGTATTCTTGAGGAAGGAACTGTTTTAATTGCTCCTCTAAGGTAGGCTCGCGGGGGCGAACCAACCTGTCCTTGTATGAAAAGGAATTTTCATGGAATTGATAGCAGACAACAAGTCTGCAAGCTACAAACTTACTAGTTTTATCTTTTTCCATTATGCTAATACATAGTTAAATGCAAAATGATGAAATTTGTATTAAAAAACAAACCTTTTACAGTCTCAAATTCAACCCTCAACTTCCCAAAGATGAAAACTGTTTGAGTAGGAGGTCCAGGACCAAATTCAGCTTCTTCATCATATTTCTGAAACACCCATTTCTCACAAATTTCTCCTCCTCCTTGAAAACCCATTCCTGACAGAACCTAAAAAGTCATCCAAAACTCACAATTCAGCTTCTTAATCATTCTCAACAAACCAATTAAGATAAAACAAAAGAACCCCCTTTACCTGTTTAAGAGCTGATTCAACATCAAATTTCTTCAAATTCAGTTTGGTTGAGCAAGATTCTGCATTTTCTATGCAAAACTCAGAGCTGTGAGATACTCCTCCAACGAATTGGTTTAATGTAGTGGAAGGCAAGTCCCATAGATCAGAATCAATGTAAGAATCGTATTCTTGTTCGCCAAATTTTGGTGGTGGAGTTTGTTTTACAAGGAGATACTCATCGTCATTGGAATTGCTGTTGATGATAACAGCGAGCTTGTGAATCTCCATTGGAATTGTGAAATGATCCTTCAGTCGGTTTTCCTCTTTCTGTACTCTCAAGTGAAGTCCCAACTAACCCAAGTCCTATTAGTACTGTACCCTGTACTTGGAGTCTTGGACAACTAGGTGTGCCCCAGACTCGGCCCGAAACGTTCTGGTGTCTCCGAGTCCTTCCCTAATGGTGATCAAGGGCCGAATGAGTATGATTTGAGTAT
>JAJJMA010005927.1:0-13302 GCA_023529015.1 Papaver nudicaule
CATGATCGATTTACTTTCGGGTTCTACTATCTTCAAAAAGTTGGACTTACGTAGTGGTTATCATCAAATACGCATTCGAGAAGGAGATGAATGGAAAACAACATTCAAAATGCGTGAAGGATTATATGAATGGTTGGTCATGCCATTTGGACTAGCTAATGCACCAAGCACCTTTATGCGGCTCATGAATCAGGTTCTCCAACCCTTTCTTAGTAAATTTGTTATTGTGTATTTAGATGACATCTTAATTTTCAGTCGCAATGAATAAGAGCACCTTCATCATCTATCACAAGTGTTTCAAGTTTTTGCTGACAACTACTTATATGTTAATCTGCAGAAGTGTACATTCATGGCAAAATCAGTAACATTTCTGGGATATGTTATATCTACTCATGGTATTCATATCAATCCTTCTAAAGTTCAAGCAATTCAAGATTGGACAATTCCTATTTATATTCGTGACGTTCGTAGCTTCCATGGTTTGGCTTCCTTTTTTAGCAGATTTGTGAAGAACTTTAGCACTATTTCTGCACCCTTGACTGATTGCCTCAGGAAGCAATGGATGTAAGATTTAAAGTTCTGAAGGAAAAGCTTTGTACCGCTCCAGTTCTTGCTTCGCCAAATTTCAACAAAACTTTTGAAATAGATTGTGATGCTTCGATCGTTGGTATTGGCGCAGTTTTATCACAAGAAGGTCATCCAGTAGCATATTATAATGAAAAGAATTCAGATGCACATAAGAAGTGGTCTACATATGAATTAGAGTTACTTGCTCTTGTTCAAGCTCTTAGGCAGTGGCATACGTATTTGATACATAGAGAATTTGTTGTCAATACTGACAACCATGCATTAAATTTCTTGAATACTTCTGCTAAAGTTCACAGAATGCATGATCAATGGCTCTCCACAATCAACAAATACACTTTCTCTGTGAAGCAAAAGTGGTAAGTTGAATCAAGTTGAAGATGCTCTAAGTAGAAGAAGTCATTTGTTAACCACAATTTGTAATGAGAGTTTTGCATTTGATTACATCAAAGATATTTATCCAGAAGATGAAGATTTTGGTAAATAATGGAACCAATGCAGTTCACAGAGTCATGGAGTTGATGATTTTCTCATACAAGATGGATTTCTTTTTAAAGGTAATCGTTTATGTATTCCTCAAGGCTCTTTACGCTTACATATTATGCGTGAATTACAAGGTAGTGGTCTTGGTGGTCACTTTGGGAGAGATAAAACCATAGCACTGATTGAAGAAAGATATTTCTGGCCCTCTTTGAAATGCGACGTACAAAAATTTGTACAAAAGTGCATGGTCTGTCAGAGAGCTAAGGGATACAATTCAAAATACTGGACTATATACTCCGTTACCAGTTCCGGATGCGCCTTGGATTGATGTCAGTATGGATTTATACTTGGTTTACCTCGTACTGCTAGAGGTAATGATTCTGTAATGGTCGTAGTTGATCGATATTCAAAGATGGCTCACTTTGTGGCCTGCAAACAGTCGACTGATGCTTCAAATGTTGCTTCTTTGTTCTTTAAAGAAGTCGTACGTTTACATGGAGTTCCAAAATCTATCACTTCTAACAGAGATACAAAGTTCTTAAGTTATTTTGGAAGAGCTTATGGATGCGTTTAGGGACTATATTACAATTCAGTACAACTTCACATCCACAGACTGATGGACAGACTGAAGTTGTTAATCGTTCACTTGGAAATCTAATTCGAGCTAAGTGTATGGACAATAGTAAGCAGTGGGATATCTTCTTTCCGCACATGGAGTTTGCTTTCAATACTTCTGTCAACCGTTCTACCGTAAAAACTCCTTTCGAGATTGTGTACTCAAAAGTGCCCAATCATACACTTGATCTGGTAGTTTTACCCAACACTCAGAGTACAAGCACTGCAGTGGATTTTTTTGTGGACAAAGCTACTGAACTACATAATGAAGTGAAGAGAAAGCTGGAAAAGTCGAATTCTAAATATAAAGAGGATGTTGATAAACACAAGAGACTTAAGACTTTCAAGGAAGGTGAACTGGTCATGGTCCATCTTCGAAAAGAAAGATTTCCAGTGAGAACTTACAACAAAACAAAGATGAAGAATATGGCCCTTTCAAAGTTTTAAAGAAGATCAGTGATAATGCATATGTTATTGATCTACCAAGTGACTGAAATATTTCTAACACATTTAATATGCAAGAGATTTTCAAATTTCATGGTGATAATGAGCTTCTGATTTACTCAAACAACTCGAGGGCGAGTTTGACTCAAGAAGGGGGGATTGATGCAGGGGATATACATGTTCCAGAAGATTCCACATAGACGCTTAACCACTACGATTTCCTAGTTTATGTATTTCTTATTTTTGGGATTCTTTTAGATTTCCTTTTATTACGTTTCCTAGTTTAGTTGTTTGCTTAAAGCCTATATAAAGGCTAGCCTTATTCTTGTTTGAGACATCTTTATCAATCGAGAATTATTAAAACTTCAACTATGTTTCTCTCATATTCTCAGTTTCTTCTTCTTCTCACTGAAACCTCTTCTTTCTTTGCCTCCAGTATTCTCTGTATTGTTTTCTGTTACTTGTACCACATCAGCATAGGTTCTTGCGAGAGCCAAGTGACATAAAAGCACAAGTGCAAGTAAATAATATATAGGTTTAATTCGGTTTCAAAGTATGATAAAATATGGTGTGTATCCAAATCTGGATGAGGTCATTTTTTTCGTTGACGGATAACGTTTTCCATTACTTTAGAACCACGTTCTCATTTGTTATACGGAAATATATGCTTATTAAATGCATGTGGTATATGTGATACGTGAAACACATGTGTGATTTTTTTCTTCTACTTTTTATATATATATATATAAATCGAGTTCAAGTGTTGTTCGGGGGCATCGAGTTGTGAATCACTATACCTGAAAGTAATTTTGGGTCAATAGACAGGCTTACAAGAACATACAGACAGTTATGACTATAAATGAATACATATAATAATTTATCAGGGTGGAACTGTAATATGGTAAATTAAACTAGACATTTACTTATACTATAAATCAGGTTTGATAGTCAACGAAAAGTACATGTCTTTTCTTTTTCTTCCTTTTTCCGTTTCTGAGCGGTAATAACAATTAGTTGTCCCTTTATCGGTTTACGCAAATAGATGTTACAGTTCTGAAGTACCACAGCCGCATTACCAAATATAAAGTCGACCGTCCAGTATATGTCGCATTCCCGATAGAACTGGCGATAACGATGCACGTATAGGGTGTCCTGGTAGCCCAAAATACTGCACCTATAGACGACTGCTTGGTCTGATGTAACCCTTAAAGCTACAGCTTGATGATTTCGTGGACCTGCCGTGTTTTCGTCTCGTGCCATAAACCCGTTACCCGATGCAACTGCCAAAAGAGTTAACTAACTGATTAATTAAGGGGGTTGGACAAAAAAAATGAAAGAAATGCTAAAGAATGAAAATTGGGCCCAAATATAAATGAGGTCCCAGAAACAAGTAACTTCGATATGGAAGCCATGTACTATTTTGTAAGAATCTGTGAGGGCCTAAGCCAGGTACATCCATGTAAGTATGTTATCTATGGAGATAAAGGAGGGAATGATTTGACACAAAACCGTGGTCGTTTCTCCCCTCTCTCTCCTCTTCCCTCAGAGACTCCCTGGATGCGCAGTTGGCCTCCCGGAACTGGGAGGAAAGCGATAGAAGTTATCTCGCTCAAATAGCGAGATACTTTCCCTCGCTTTCAGTTTAACATTTTTTTAGTTACACCATACTTACACCAGCTACGTCGCTCCTCTATTTGTTGTCACACTCCGCCTACACTCCCGATTCTCTCGTTTTGAATCACTTTTAGCCATTGAGATTTTTCTCTATATGGTCGTATGGTGTGGATTGCAATCAGCGAGAAGACTCATTCTTACCCATACAAAAAATATCATTGTTCAATTGAATGACATAGGGAGAACATTAATTGGTGATTCGATTAAACACAACTGATTAAAGCGACCACACAATGGTTGAAGAGACAATACATCTTGTATATGTCGGGATTGAAGTGATTACACCCTGTCAATACAAAAAGATAAGGTGTTTGATTGAATCACTTTTCTATGGTCACAAGTTGACAAGTAAGATTATTTCATACTCAAATTTATTTTCTATGGTCCAAATAGTTTAAACTCGCTATATAATGTCACCCCACTTCACCTTTCAAAATAACCCATTGTTAATAATACATAAATATGATAAATATTCGGAGACGTAACTTTTCTTCCAATGAAGATAACAATATCATACAAGCTTATTATGCAGTCAAGTTAGAAGGAGGAAATCTTAACAACCAAGATTTATGTGTTGCGGTTTTACCTAAGTTTGAAAAATTGAACGGTGGAAATCCTAATGGCCGTCAGATTAGAGGGTTGATGAATAGACGACATACGATCAAGAGAGACATGAGAACTTTTCATAACTACAAGCATACTACCCGGTGCATACGCACCGGGGATGCCTAAAGGGTTTGATGTGCCAAATTTTCTGACATTTGACCCAACATATGTCTTCGTGAAACACATTTAATTACGCAATTCAGTTATCATCCACGCCATTGGGATATTTCAGTTGTATGTTTAAGTTATTGTATGTAAATGTTTGTGGGATGTCTCGTTTCTAAATGGAAACTAAGGCTCCCATGAATTTGGTGATTCCAAAAAAAAAGCTTGTTATGATATGGAGTTTCGATTTTCGGCGATTTTGCGTACAATAACTTATAAACCCAGATGCAGGTGCCCTCATTTATGAGTATCCTCTACATTAACACGAAGCTACTGTGATCGGTGAACAAAACCTTATGCTCCATTATTCTTACAAACCCGGTTCTATGCAACAGTTACATTCTTGGTGGAACTCCACCATTGGATCAAACTAAACCCCACATTTCAAAAATCACAAACTCACTGGGCTACTCATTAGGTCAATCTTATCTTCATATTATGATACCAAATGCCCCTAAATTGGTTTAATTTTTTACAGAATATTTCAGCCATCAATTTGGTCGTATTGTTAAGCATTCAGTTAGAATTCGCGGTATTGACAGGTATATTTCATGAAGCCTACGACCAATTTCAACATCACGAACCCTAGATTAGTTACAGTGTTGAAGTTAATCATGGAGAAGTATGCACATTTTGTATGGAGAAGTTGCTTTAAGATAAATTTCAATGTACAGAATGTGCATACTTTTGTAGCAACAACATGGGTCTGATCAGACATATAATTTAACTTGGGAATGCGCATATGCTAGGAAAAAATTCAATACCCGCTTCAAGAACATTTCCGCTGTGACAGTATCCATCTTCCTTTAACATTTAACATACATTGCATAACTTTGTTTCGAATTTGCAGGTTTTTGGAGACTTTGTCCAATACCTCCAAAATGATATTCTGCAGTCTTCTTCTTTTTCTTGAAAATGAAAACGATAACAAATCAACAATTCAGAAATCATAGCACCCAAAGAAGCTTGGTATTTTTAAAGGGAAATCCCAACAACACAAACTGAAAAAACCAATTAGTTTCAATGCATATATAAATATTAGGAACTAAATGAAAAAATCAATAACCTCTTTATTCTACACAAATTTAGTAAGGTTGATGGATCTGTCAGTTACTTGGTGTATATCTTTCGCACTTGTAAGTTGATCATTTGTGTGAATGAGAGGCATATGAACAGACATTTTTGACTTTCGTCTTTACATTCTGAAGTAATCATCTCCATCATCTCATATGGCACTCTGTATCACGATCTTTTATCTGAACTTAGATACATGTAGCCGTAGGCTGTAGCATGAATTTGAGTACTAATTCCCTTCATTTACCTGTATAAACTGCCCTCTCAGATATCGAAGAATCTTTATAGCCTGGTTGGAAGGATTACAGAAATTACTGCCATTCTTGCTCTAGTTTACCAAATCTTTACGTGTTTTATAATCCCAACTTCCAAGGAAGATGTCGCTTGGGAAGTGAGTCTTCTCTTTTAGCCCTTTGGTAATGGGTACCATGGGAAAGGGTGTCTTTAACTGAATGTGCCATCTTGGATATGTTTCTAAATTGGTTTCTATTTGGAATCCCAGAATACCAATCGACATGTCTATTGTGATTAATTTTCAAGGATGACATAGCACTGATGTGGCACTGGTAGTGATGTGGCCTCTCCACAGATCAGAATGAATGTGGTGACGCCCTGTGGCCTTTTTCGGGTCTGCTATTATATATAAGATGTTATAAGATGCAGGCAAGAACATCCTAATTATGATGAGGCTAATGTGGTAAGTTTTCTACAATTTGGTGATTTCATCCAACTCAAGTACGAGTCTAAATAACTCTCTACTTACGAAATGGTTCTTCTGTTTACATGGTGTGTAGACAAGTACATGGTTAACATGTGTTTTGAAAGGTTGTAGTGTTTTCCAATAAGAAGTTCTTCTACACCTTACACTGTAGATGTAGTGGTTGTGTATCCATCTAATTACACTTTTATTTTAGTTGTAGTGGTTGTGTACCCATCTAATTACACTTTCATTAATAATAATCGTATGTTTTGAAACACCTTCGTATCATAGTGCACCATAGTGCTTGGTATAAGTTAGCGCAGTTGTTTCAGCACAATGTAATAAAGATTCAGGAGTAATGCAATTTAGATTTTATTAGACTCACAAGCATACATGGTTATACAACCACAAAACCTAAGTCAAATCAAATTTGCACTCCTTTGAACCAACACTTCCACATAGTTAGACGAGTGAGGTATCGTGAGGGCTTACAGATAGATATACCCACAAAATCTGATAAACCATTTTACACATGGATAAGTGTTGGATTCATCATTGGGAAAAAGTGGATGAGAATCATGAAACAGTCGTAGTGGATGAATTCGGTTCCTTCGATCTCTAGATATGCCTTGGTTGCCCAACGTTCCCGTAACATTGAAGTTTTAGTTTGATTTAGTCATTGATAACATTTGAAGCAAAATAAACATTGTACAGGTATACAACTTACAAAAACTTACACTTGTTTCTCTATTCCTTGTTGGGCCGGGAGGAGGCGGGTTATCGTAAATATTTTTAAGAATAGCTAAATACTTTCTAACAATCCTCCTTATCTTACCCACCCTGGTTTTAAGTGACCCAACATTTCGCGTATTATGATTTCCTTCAATTTCAGCAAAGTTCTGCATCACCCTGTTCCAAAATTCAGCGGCAGTGACTCTTAGGTGTTGGTGGTCTTCAACCGATTTTACTATAGCCCAACCCTGTATTAATGCCACATCCTCCTCCTGAGTAAAGCTTTTCATACTTGAACGCAAAATTGAGGGGATACACAGAAGCTTATTAGTTTACTACACAACGAGTATTATGGTTTCAGTTAGATGAGTGTAATGCAGAAGAAAGCTTCATATTTATAATAAATCTGAGGGAATCTGGACAATGATTTACATTTCGTCGTTTTCTGCTTGTGAATGACTACTTGTTTATTTAATTTCCTCCATGGACATAGTAGGGACAAACTGGTTATTGGGATTCTCTTCATCGAATTGACAACTCCTTCCATTTATATTTCAATGCTGAAATGATTAGACTTCAGTGTGACATTGATAGACAACTTGTTTTATTTACTCCCCCATGCTGAAAAGATTGGGAATCTTTGTAGATAAGTACGAGTTGGTTTAACTCTTCCATGCTGAAATGATAGGGAATCTCGACATTGATTGACAACTCGTATATTTAACACCCCCCCTCTCCCCCAATAAAATGAACCAAATATGCAATACTCTTCCATAGTTAGAAAGTTACCTTTATTACATCATTGTATGGAAAACACATATTACATTGACATAAACCATAAAATACTAACTCACTTTGGTAGGAATCACGGTTACACTTAGCATGTGCAACAAGCCTTTAAACCCCTAGGCGACTCTAGAGGACGAGTTTTGTCTCGTTATGGGTGGCCAAATCAAGTTTGGTTATTATGGTGAATGTTAAATTGTGGAAAATGATGTATTACAACCAAATAACAGTCGTAAAAAAGAAATTCTTCATCATATGAGCTAGGAAATACGGCTACTTCCCTTTCTTCTTGGAAAACAAAGTTAAGATATTATGGTTAAGCTCCTAAAAACTAACAAACGTTAGACCACTATAAATTTTCACCAAATAAGTAAAATTGTATCATCACTTACTATTTCTTCTCTTGAAGAAAGTAGCTGAACACGTCCTGGTTGTTGATAGACACCAAACCGACGTTGTTGTCGTATTATAGTTCTCTGTCTAATATACCTCGTAATTGCACGCATAATTATTATTTTACGAGAAGCCAAAGATACAAAGGTTCTTCAGTTTGGGTTTCCACGTATGGTTATGAATTCTCGAAGTATTCTATTCCATGTTACAACCGCACCACACACTACCCGGGGTGTTACATCTTCCTGCATAACAATGGTCGACCAAGCGTTCATCAACGCCGTTTCTTCTTGAGTTGTATATGGCGCCATTGTCGGAAAGAAAATTTAATACCAAAAGGAAACAAGGAAAAAAAAAACAAGGATCCAGAACTGTAAAAGAAAATATGCTTCTCCCATTCATCAATACATCAGCTTTTTATACACATTACTACCACATAAAGGACAAGGATAAACAGTACATTGTCCGGCGATGAATTGAGACCACAACTTAACACACACTGCAAAAAATTAGAACCACTAAATACTAACTCACTTTCGTAGGAATCACGGTTGCACTTAGCATGTGCAACAAGCCTTTAAACCCCTAGGTGACACTAGTGGACGAGTTGTGTCTCGTTAGTGAATTTTAATTTTGATAATTCATCTGAGTCTTGCCGGATTCATTTCCAGAAAATTATAAATTAATATTAAATAACAATCTTAAAAAGGAAATCTCCAACGAGTACGTGCGAGAAATTCAGCTTTTTCCCTTCGCTCCTGCAACCAATAAGTAAATCGATTGTTCGGTTTTAACACCAAATACGCTAATACAAAAAATCAAATATAATTCCACGTTACAAATCTATCAAAACACTTACTATCTCGACCGGTGTATGTCTTGGGACAATCAAGCGTTCATACCACCATCTCTGAATTTCAATATACAGTCGAACGTATCTGATTATTGTGCCATATCGATCATGCAACGATTGAATGTCTCTTGCATTTGGGTTTCCAGAACGATTAAACCTCCCCATAATTCTGTTCCACACGGTATCAAAATCTATTCTTCGAATATCCTCTTGTCTATGAACAAATGACCATGCCCTAATTAATGTTAAGTCTTCTATTTTGGTATATCTAGCCATGGTTTGTAAAAACAAAATATAACAAGGTGAATGTACTCTTGTAGTGTATTTCATGCATGTCCATTTATACACTCAATTGATGCTTCACAACCCAAAATAATATTGTCTTCCCTACTACCCATGCCATAGGTCTAAAGAACATATTCAGGATATCATTAAATAATACTATGGTAGACATCTTAGCTATCGTGACCTGACGAATCTTTATGGAATGACCTTACCATATGAAGTGACACGTATTTTTTTAATGCAAGCAAAATCCACTTTTTAAATAACCAACAATAATTTCTTGTTGTGATTGAATGTTGTGGATTACCTAACAATAAAGGCCTTATATTTATACCCAATTATTCTGCAACGGTAACAACTTTAGTCGTTTTGTAATTTCACTGAAGCCAACCAATAGAGGGCATTATTTAATACGGTCGATACTATCAACGGTTAGATATTTAAACAGCATAACGTTAACAACAAAACTTCAAAAAAAAATCGAAATTTCGGCATGACCTTTACGTAACTCGGCGCTCCACATAACCTGTAATAAATCCCTGCAACACATGTACAAATATCCCAAACATATAGTATACACAACCGAAATATTAAAGAAACAACATTCAACTACTTGTACGTTAATACATCAAATCTCTAATTGACAAAAATTTAGTACTACACGAAAGAGTTCGAACAACTAAGCAACAATATGAAATAGTTTGTTAGTGAGCTTTTAAACATCTTGAAATACTATACGTTATACCCAATAACTACTTGAAAACATATAATAGTCTAATCCTCTAACTACGCCACGGCCGGGATAGAAAAGGATGATGCACAGGAGTATCCTGAACCGTTGTATCCATATCTTCTAGACCTGGAATCCACTGGTATTCCATTGGATGGATCAACTGGTTAAGATCCACGTCCATGTTGGAACATGCATGAGCACCATGTGATCTCGAGGATGCGCCCTGAGCATACGTTGTTGACTGCCATGCCCCCATGTCCATTGCGAGTCTCATTCCAGTAAGGTCCCCTTGATTAGCAATATGAGAGGGTTCTGGTTGGATGTTTGGAGATGTACGCAAACCATGTCCCGAGTTGTTGCGTTCAAAATCAGAGTTTGAAGAGCTACTCCCCAACTCCCACAGTTTTGTGTCATCAAAGATACTCGCCTTCATCGAGTCAATGCACGGTTGTTGCTTAAAAATGTGGCTAAGCAATTCTTCCTAAACAAACCCATGAAAATATTACGTCTAAACAAAATAAGGATAATTTTAAAATATTTGGACTTCACGACAATTAAATCAAACTTACGGGTGATCTGTTGATGTGAGCGGGATCATAAGCGATTGGTTCTCCGCCACTGAAAGGTACCGTAATGTCTTTCCCATTTCTATATACGTTATAACTATATACAATTTCAGGTAGGTCATTGTACACCTCAGGGAGGGGTATGTATTGACTGGAGTGACTGTAGAGGTCAGGCTGAGTACCATAAGGCATGGCTGCTTTGCCTCTAGTGGCAACACCGATCTCATCCTTATTCCTCACATGTTATACCAAAGGCAAATAAACTCCAACGCTTGTGGTTGTCCACCACTTGTGGTAATGACTTTCAGTGACAGGCAGATAATTTTCAGGTTCAGTCACTTCAGCGCCGTCCACAATTGTTGAATCAGCCGTTGGAGGGGCTGAAGGCATAACTACCGTACCCGTAAGCTGCCGCCAACACCGTTCAACAAGGTAATGACTATTGTGGAACTTCATTCTTAAACCTGGAAAAAACATAGTGGGAACTAAAGATAAGTAACAACAATTTATAGTATAACAACAATTATGGAATTTAAAGGAAAGTATAACAAACCTGACAGCCTTCTTGCTTCTAATACCCAAGGGTCCTCGCAGTAATCATCATGAATCCACGGTTGCCATTCAATGGTGGTAGCGGTTCGAGTATCAAGACTCAACCTAATCACATAAATACTATGCCTATCTAGCTGCACTTGTTCGTCCGGGTTAATGTTTGATTTATCAAAAAAATTGAATGCGGGAAATGGCGCACGCTTTGCCACCTCGGGTTCAACACCAGCTTCGCATTGAAGGACGGGCTGGCAGTTGCGGAAGTAGAAATAGTACCAGTACTCGAGGATCATCCACATACCTCCTATCTCATTAGTCACAGTGGAACTCCACTTATCCAGTTGTTCATACACATTGCCCATTGCAGCCCACCCCAGTCGTAGTTGCCCACTTGATCCAAGTCGATCAAATAGGGTATCCACCCCTTCTTTAGCCTAGTAGTTGTGTCTCCGACCAACCATTTACCAATGCACCAGCATAAAAACACTCTTGTTAACTCATCGGCACAGTCTTTGTTGTCTGTTTTTTCTCGGCTCTTTATATAACGAGATATGTGTCCACTATTAATATCACTCTTGTCGGTTTCCCATGCAGCCACATAACTACCCTCAAAGTGTGGGTCATCCATCTGAGCCGCGAAAATGGCCTCACGCATTGCCTTCGCACCAGAGAAATAATCATCATCATATTCTTTCTTTTTTTTTGATACACTTTTGGATATTGGTTTCTCCCTACCAAATCCAATTGGTATTTTACTGAGCCTAACGAAATGTAGTGGGGTAATACCTGCTTCAAATTCCGGGAAATGAAAAGTTTTGGTTTTCTGAAACCACCTCTCCATTAAAACTCAGTCATTAGGTTGTCAGCATTCAACAACTTCACAGTGAACATGCCTGAAAACCCACAATTTTTTAATATTTGTTGCGCTCTAGGGTTGTCACATATAACAATATTGTAAAAATCCTGAAGCTGGGTCCAATTGGTCTTAAATTGCACTTTCCGAACAAGAGTCATGTCCTCACTACACCGATGCTTCATGCCTTTGAACGATAACCTATCCCCGAGATACATTCCCTAGAATAAACAAAATACACAATTCAAACGAATCAATTTATAGGTTTACAGAGCTGTAGAATTTATTTTAAAACCGAAATCGTTGCAACAGATTCAACAAATTAAATGCGCAAGCATACATACACACAAATTGAACTAATGTCGCAGGCTAACATACACACAACTCGAATTTCTTAGATAAATTTTCATCCCATAAATAAAATTTGCCTAGTTCACATGTTTTTAAGAAGCAATTTATATCCCCTAACCAACAAATTTGCCTTCAATTTCACAAAATCAGCATTTGTATTGCCTAAACATAAATTTCCTTTTAAATTCCAAAAAATACACAAACACACATAATTCTCAATCATAGGCAAACTGAAATTCTATCAAACACAATATGTCCTCAAATTAGTGAACCTAAATCATCACATAACTCATAAATTAACCACCACACAATTACTTTTAAAATTATCGATCAAAATCATGATGAAATTATAAAAAATTTCAATCAAAATTGAAGAACATACCCTCTTCCATATTTTTGGATGAAATAAAATTTGAGAAACTTCCTGGTAATCAGCAAACGATTTCCAACAGACCCCTACTCTCGATTTTTAAAACTTCATTCATATTCTCCTTATTATCAGCTTGTTGCTAGACTCCCATCCAATTCTTGTAAGCTTCTTTCAGTTGATGATGATTAATAAAAGTTAGCATTTGATTCAAAAAAGTGGCTTTTACCACTTTGGGGGAGTTGGGTAGCGACACTGTGGATTTTATGAAGAGGTTGCGCATCTATATGGCTAGCCATGACGCTAATGTTATAATGAGTGATTTTCTTTTTCATAGGATTGGGGTTGTACTTCAAAAAGGGATTGGAGCCCAGCTTGTTGCCAGGCTCAAATCCAATTCCTGTAAGCTTCTTTCAGTTGATGATGATTAATAAAAGTTGATATCTTAAAAAAAAAAAAAAAAAAAAAAAAAAAAAAAAAAAAAAAAA
>JAJJMA010005929.1:2624-13349 GCA_023529015.1 Papaver nudicaule
GATTCTAGTTGAAAATTTTCATCTGACATAACATCCTTTTCATATTGCAAACAGAGAAGTAGGAGTTAGCAAAATATTTTAAGTGGCCGGTGACGTACCGCGTTAAAGAGCTAAATTTACCTGGGAAGTTGATTCCCATCTAGTCTGCAGTAGCTCTCCTCGATCAATAAAGAAAGTAACCAATGTCTGAGAAAGAAATCATCACTTGTACATAATAAGCGTGTAAATGACCAAAAGGATTTACCGTAAGAAGTCATAATCAAGAAAAAACAGGTCCACGAAGAGCATTCCAAGTTACACCTTTAAAAATGAGTACCTTCCAAAGGTTTATCCGTTCTCCACGACCCGATACCGCTACCTACTCCAAATTATCTTGTGAGATAAAACATCAATGTCGAACCTACCAAGACATAGATCCCTTATCTTTATCTGTTAGAAAGATTTCGAAGCACTACAAAAGACATGATAAAAGAGAGAATCGGATAATATCCTTAAGATAACTGATGTACAAACACATAACTGAGTGTTTACATCCACATTGTCAGAGATAATATACTTTCACCTATGAACCTTGTATATTTGGCTCTCCTAGTTAACACAATACAACCTGTAGCAGCAATCATTGCTTCTGACCGCGTTGCTGCAGCCATTAGCACATGAACCCCACATCGGATAATACCAGCTGACTTTCAAGTGTACCTGCAAAACAAATAAAAAAATTAGATTAGATTATTACATAGTTGTGATGGATATCCATGGAGGTAGTTATGGAGTGTCTGTAAAGAGTGCAGTGATAAGATACATAATCTTTAAGCGTATCACTGCCACTGTTGAGGCTTTCCAGATTATTGCCAATGCCTTGGTCTTGAACCTTCCAGGATAACTAATTCAGTTATAACAATATTATTAAGGAACCTAAACCATGCAGGGGACATTAATTGAAGCACAAATCACATGCCACTCTCTTGCCTGTCGTCGCTGCTCACTTTATGACCGGTATCAGCAAGTTCGCCACACCGAGTTGTTCATGACTGAGTTATTCATGAGAATGGTTAATGAAATCCTTGCTTCAAAGATATCTTTCAAAATTTGCTTATCCAAAGTATCCCAAATTCATCCTCCAACAACGGTCTTTAGTAAGGGCCTGAACCCATAATCAAAATGTAATATGTCAGATCTTAACTGTTCGAAAATTAAGATCCATCTTACTCATTTATTTATTTTTCTTAATCTAAAACTACTAAGGTTAACATACCATACACATGACAATCAAAATATATGGTTACTAATACATAGTACACGCCACAATGATGTGAATGGAAACATACCCCTTGCATTTCTTCAAGACTGATAAACTCAATTCCATTTGTTATCTATGGCAAAGGCAAAGCATCAAGATTGGGTTTTGCACATCATCAAATTTCACCAGGTAGATAAATTGAGATCCTAATATACTCTTCAATCGAAAACAAACACACTGAAGGTTAACACTATGAATGAAAGAAAATATCCACAAAATATTTGCAAGAAAAAACCATGTAACATCCTCTCGTCCCCAGAATAAATGTACTGTTAGCTTAGCAGCAAACGATACATACGCATACATCATTTTCCCCTAAATATTGTAACCCTGATGGCCATAATTTTACTCTTCCCTATTGCTATTTGGTACTTATCGTTCATTAAAAGGAAAGTGGTTGTATCCCAAAGAAACCAAATTTACTAATGCCTATCAACAGGAAACTCCAATATTAGGAATAAGTCGTACCTATTAGAGACAGTAATGGCAAAGCCATCTCCACGGTAGGTTTCTTGCATTTGTTCTACTCTATCAATCAGTTCTTTCCCTTGTTAGGTATTATGAGTGACAACGCCATCAGCATAGCCTACATCAGACAAAGATAGCTGATAAATACAATTGATATAAATTAGAGCCATTACATCGTATGATTACAAATCTATACAGATGGAAACATAAAACTTTTACATCACAACATTAAGTGAACCATACCTCATATAGCTGCATTTATTTATTTATATTTATTACCCCCTACTGATACATAAAAGCAAAGAACATACTGCTTTGATTTGCTAGATATTTGCCGAGTTGATTTGCCAGCCAAAGGTTGATAAGCACAACAATGCGAATTTAGTCCATTAAATTAATGTCTGGACGTTTTAATTTTTCATTATAACTATAGTGCAAAACTACTTCAATCAAATTAAGGAAGCATCACGACTCTAACCCTATAGTTCACTCTCTGTCCGCCCCATCTCCACATGGATGCTTAAAATCGTGGTGTAAAAATACCTATTGTCAACCAATGCAAATCGACACATGTTCTATCAATTCACCATTTGTTAGTAGCACTACAAATCAAAATCACAAAAAAAAAGAAACTAAATTGTATTCAACAGCAAAACCAAAATCACAATCAACCTACCTAAAACCCAAGCACCACCACCCTTGATCATGCCACCTTTTCATTAAGCTCTCCATCTCCATATACCTGATTTAAATCACCTTCGAACAATGGAATCCACTAACCAAGCACCACCACCCTTCACCGTCATAATTTGTCGGTAGCACTATAAATCATAATGGCGCTGATATTTCTATCTTCAATCTGAAGATACGTAAATTGGCTGATTTCTGGAGGTTCGACTTGACCGTCATAATTTGTTGGTAGCACTACAAATCAAAATGAAATCTTAGATTCCAGAAATAATTTGAGGCTGATCATAAATACCAATCTTGACAGAGAGATGAAGCATGGTATCTCTGTGAAAGAGCAGGCCTACGTACAAATTATCTCTGTGAAAGAGCATCAGCTCATCATTTTTCCATGCGAGCATACGTACTTCTGGTTTCTGTTCGTTCCCCTACTGAAAATGCGAACAACTTATCAATGTTGGTATTCGAGTGCTTGTTCTAAATTCTCTAGTACTTTTTAGTACATGATAGTGCATGAATATGATAAAAGATTACCTGGTGTGGTGGAGCAGTCTACTAAACTCATGCACTATCTTTTCGAAACACAGGAATCAATTTGTAACCAATTAGAATTAGTAATGTGAAAAACCTAGCTACCCAGTGAAAGCTTTTGATTAGCGAGGGAAAACAAATACAACTGAACAAAAACACCACTAAACTATGGACGAAAGGGACGTACCTCATGTTGTTCCTGGAGCCTCAAGATCATATCGATTAAACAACAATCTTGGTTGGAGTTCCTGGTTACTTAAAATCGAATCGGTTGAATACCAATTAGGGCAGGCATCGTCGGTACAGTTACGGAAGTTGTTCCCGAATGCTAGATAACCAAAACCTGTTAAGTGAACCCTAAATTTTACAAACTGAAACCTAAAAAAAGTAACTTAAAATCTAAAAACCCCAAATTTGGAACCTAATTCGAAACTCCAAATTCAACTGAAAGCAACAACAACACCAAAATCACAATCAGCTTACCCAAAACCCAAACACCCTTGATCCTGTAACTTCCTCCTTATGTTCTCTAATTCAAATCACCTTCAAAGTAAACTCATTAACCCATGATACTCGTAGCTGTATCCAGAACGATGGTCCCACTTCCCAGAGTATTCACTAACCCATCAATACAATCGAAAAGCAAAGAAGAATCGAAAAAGGAAAACAAAGCAATAACAAATAAGAAATCAGGGGTTTTGCGTGAGAATATTTTTTTTAGGGAGACTAATACCTCTTTTAAATTATTCTACTGGAGCACAAAATAAAAACCCTGAAAAAAAAAACTGCAGCTATAAACAACGCAATAAATAGAAATCAAGTTCTTACCTGATTGAGATTTTAGTTTGTGTGCGCACGAAGATCAATATAATTTAAACAACAATGATTAGGGCTGATTGATCCAACAACCAACTGATATCCCACCTGCAAAACAAAATCAAAGAAACGACTATGAACCAAAATCATCAGAAAGGAAAAACAAAGTTATTGATCCAACAAAAATCAATTAATTTCATGAAAACAGGGTCAGTGGCATGAAGAACAGAGAGAGGGAGAGCCGCACCAGAGAAGAAAAAAGGGGAAGAGGAATGGTTGCGGCTAAAGAGGCATGGTTAGGTCATGCGGACGGAAAATAAACTGAGGTTTGAACACCCAAAATTGGAGTGTGCGTTATTCTTAAACATGGGGCTCACAGAAGCGAATTTTGATTGGTTGAGAATCTCCGTGGTGGGGCCTCGAGCTCTAATATTCGAGCTTTGTTCAACTTTCAACGTGGATGAGTTATTTGGTACTCCTATTATTGTTTTAATTAACTCAATGAATGAGACCGGAAGTTAGGATTAGATTTGGTAACCAAACTGAAAAGTTGAACACAGTTAATAAAATCGTGATTCCCACTTTAGATCTTCTTCGATTTCCAGATTTTGACTAGGAAACCAGCAAGAATATAAAACACTAACACTTTGACATTGTCGCACTTGGAAATGTCAAATACAGATTGGCAGGACATGTCAACTTGGCAATTCGGTCAAATTCAGACCTTAAGTAAAATCCTAAATTTCTCCATGGTCCTAACACTCGAGCAATGACCAGGAAATGTCCAAATCATTCTACAAATTCCTCAAAATATAGCTTAGTTCTAGTTTTGTCGAGGATAAATGATTGAACACTGTAAGTTTTCTAATCATTATTTATATTTGGATTTTGATTTCCCTGTATTTTTATGTTCTTAATGTTCTATTACCAGAGCCGGCCCTGGGCCTATGCAACCAATTCATCGAATTGGGCCACGAATATTTGGGAGCCACAGACAGAATACATGTCCTGCGTATATAGAGCACTTCTCAATTTAGAGCAGCTGCCAAATACTAATCAACACTTGATGTAAGGTGCGAGACTATAGATACTCGATTAGAAAAAAGGAAAATGCATTGTCAGTAGGTATGAAATCTAAGGATAAGAGTGTATCATCTGTGATGCAATTGAACCCATATAAACTTGGACAATTGATTATTGCTGACTCTGCCTACTGAATTGTTTTCCTTTTCATTGTCCCTGAACTCCTTCCATTTTTGCATGAGTAAGTTTATGTTAATGTCTTTCATTTAGAGGAAGTGGCAAAGCCGCAACAGTCGACTTGATAAGAGTTATCTCCTGTTTTATGTTTTCTAGTAAATATATAACCTTTTCCATGAAACTTAAATGAAATAATTCATTTTAGGGGGCTCACAAAAAAAATTCGCATAGGGCCACGAAAATGTCAGGGCCGGTCCTGTCTATTACGCAATCATGTGAATCATGTAATCACCCTTTTGAAATGAATGAAATACAATTGGATTCTTCATTAAAAAAAAAAGAAATAAAAAATCAACAATCATTATCCAACTTTTATTAATTTTGAAAACGTGCACTTTCATTAATTAGAACACCGTGAATGCGTGAACTATCTAGATGATGGCCGAAAGGCTCCACTACTAATATCGATCTTTCAAATGTTTTCAGAAAGCTGCAAAATGGCGTAATCCGGATTAGCCCAGGGCAATATACATTCTTATTTTGGGGACAGGAATATGCACTCACATACGATGAAAAGTATAGCCACCCACGAGTCATTCACCTCCTAAGCCCCATTTTGCACATAGAAATGCATTATGTACTAATTCCACTAACCATATGTATCATATCATTATCAGCATCATCTGTTCTTAGACAACTTGATATTACTACATACAGATGTGAGATTAGTGACCATCGGGAAAAAAACATTGTATGTTGATATCTAGCACGTGATTTAATATTGAAAACACATCATTTGTTTTTTGAAAAAAATGAAACACATCATGCGCACATCCATCCTACAGAAGAGTGAATTAGCTATTTGGATAGACTAGCTTTAGTGTGGCACTTTACCGTTTACACTCTGGTTGCTGAAAAGCTTCTTCCTGGACCCCACTTACACCTTTAATAACCAGCCAACCAATCATTTTGTGAGATAGTTCTGGCCACCTTTAAGTGCCTGGGACCGCGGACCACCTGTACCGACTTATCCGTTAGTTCTGGCCATTTGGTCCATTTCGTGATCGACATGTGCTCGATCACGGTTCTATTAATTAGGCCATGTCTTGGTGATTCAGTTTGTTTTTGAAGAGGTCTCGGTGATTCATGAAACTAACAACCAACATTTGCTTTTCTTTTGAAAAGAAGAGCGACACACGTATTTCGTTAATGCTATGTATACCGGGACTAAATCCGGGGTGAGACAGATTCAAAAACCCAGGACCTACTTTTATACATTCCCTATCCCAATGTTTTAGAGCTTTTCCCTCCTCCACCAGATCAACTTGTGGGATTTTTCTCTAGATTAAAGGCTGTCAACGTAGCATTGTTGCACATATTTTACGTAAATGATATTCTCCTTTCTCTTTCTCCACCTCTCAAAAATCTTGAACCGCGTTTTTGGACCTCCGCAAAAATTCGTAGCCCTCCCAGCATGAGACAAAATAGTGAGAAAAGTCTAGGCTGCCCTCTAAAAATATGAGATTACCAATTTGTCCTCCACTAATCCTAATTTTAATCCAAAACATAAACTATCCTAAGATATACCTAATTCAAAAATACAAATCATTTTTTAAAAAATCCATCTCTCTCTTCATCTTCTTCTCTTCTTCTCCTCCTCTACTTCTCAAATATCAATAAACTCTAAAATCAAATTAAAACAAATGAAAACTAGTAGCGATAATCAAAACTAGTAGCAACATTCGAATCAAAACAAAATCAAAACATAAGAATCAAGAAAAATGAGTAGAAATCCACATATTGAAGCTGAAAACTATGGACCTCAATCGAAAGAATATAATCCCCCTAATGGAATTGAATCTCAACAAAAACAACTTGAAATGCGCCTAGGAAGGTATTTCACAGATACCCCTTGTATTTTTTGTGAATTTGATTGTTAGAAACGCCTAGAATCGATGATTTCCTCTTTGTTTTTCGAACACAAAACGAGTTTCGGCTCACAAAAGTATTCTAGATCTAGAGCCGAAACTGTTTCGGCTCAGAAAAATTCAAAATTTTCTGAGCCGAGACTGATGTTCTTCTTTGCAACTGAAGAACATCTCGGCTCAGAAAATTTGTAATATTTTTGAGCCGAAACCCTTAGTTTAGGTGCCACGTGGGCCTGGTTGTCTCGGCCCAAAGTGTTTTTTTTTAATGGGCCGAAACATATGGGTTAGCTGTCATTTAGTTTTATTAGTCTCGGCTCAGAAAATAAAATTGTCGTGTGAGCCGAAACTTATTCTGTGTCACATACTAAGTTGTTGTTTTGGTTCTAAATTTCATTGTTTTGTATCAATCATCGATTTTATGGTACCACAGCAGGAGAGGGGAGGTTACTCCTACTAATGTACAATCACTGGAACCCCGAGTCGGCACCAAAAAAATAACGGCTTCGTCCCCCGGGGTACACCAAACGCTTAGGTCTTAACCGTATGCGTGGAGCACCTTCAAACTAATTAAGGCAACCAATACTGAAAACTTGACCTTTAACCAATTTTCATGGTTTAATTCATGTTCATCATGTTTGGTTTAAGGTGATTTGTTTTTAGTTCGGCATTTATTTCTTTTTAAGACTATGTTGTTCATGTTAAGTACTCTGGATGTTGGATGTTGGAATTCATGTAAGTTGGTTATGCTACAATTTGAATTTTATGTTTTTAAGTACATTTGGTGTTTGGATATGAGTAGAAGAGTGAAAAGAACCTCATTATTGGCTCCACAGAACAGGTTTCGGCTCTACACAAATAGTACAAACCTGGGCCGGCCCACACGATAAATTCAACGTTTGGGCCGAAAATTCAGGTCTCACTGACCATTTGTTAGACAAGTTTCGGCTGACTCGAAATTTCCAAACTCTGAGCCGAAATTAGTGGGTGGTCGACCACTGGCCAACAAGGGCTAACTAGTTTCGGCTTGGTTAGAAGATTAATCGATTGAGCCGAGATGTTCTTGAGTGGTCAGTTTCGGCTTACAAATGTTGGCGTTTCTCTGGGCCGAAATTGCTTCTGGTTTCGAAAAACGAAGGAAAAATGGTGATTTTTGGTTCTATTTGTTGGATTCAACCTCCACAAACAACATTGATCATGATGTGGAAGGTATACGAGATGGAAAACACCCAACAACCTAATATTGTCGATTTTGGTCTTGAAATCGCCCAAAACCCAAGTTTTTTCTCTTCTACTCAATACCACCATAACCCAAAACTCAAAACTAAAAATAAGATTTTTTAGTTAAGATTTAGTTTAACCTAATTATTTCTACTAATTACTATTATTAGTGCTAATCATAAAATTAAGCCCTAATCAGTCAAAGGGTAGATTAGCATTTAAAAAAATATTTTTTACTAAGAGATAGCCAAATTACGCCCGGGTAACCCTATTTTGGAAATGTGGGGAGGACTACGAATTTTTGGGGAGGTCCAAAATGACGGTTCTAAATCTTCTTCCATCTTAACCCTACATTTTGAATAGGTTCAGCTTCAATTCAGTTGAGATTTCTCTTTCTCAAAATGGGGAGAGATTTTTGGAAGTTGGAGAAAGAGGTAGGAAAATAGCATTTCTGTATATTTTAACCCCTATTTTATTTTATTTTGAAAGAAAGGTATTTTATTACTTTGGAATACAAAATCTTATTACTTTAGATGTAGCAATTGCATTTTTGTCATTGTACACGATTTGTTGGAGGAAATGCAGGTTGACAGAGTCCTAAATACAAGTAGTAGTTGTTGGATTATGTAGTTGTCGTCTTACTGCTTCATTTGGTAACTCATATGCCGCTTATAGTTCGCCCCTCTATATGCATGAGTGATTTTGAGCGTTGGAATTTGTTGCAACTGTGGTAATCTCTTGCCTGATCATACCCTAAAGATATCACGGGGTCTCCTGTTTGTTCCGGAAAAGCTGTAACATGGATTTGGAGTATGCCTCGAACCAAACCTTGGTCCATTGATGACGACATGCCACTCTTGCCGCAAGCAGAAAACCCCATGTTCCGCCACTAAGGATGTCGTTTCCCCCAAGGATGTCACATGTATCAACTCTCCTCTAGAATTCTTACTGATGATTTATGCACCATCGGGGCTGGATTGCCTTCAGATGCTCTGTCTATGTTGATTTTTATCCTATCCTGCAATGCTAGCTCCCAAATCATGTTAGTTGTCATGTTCATATGTGGTTTGGAGCAGCATCTAGGTTACGGAGAGCAGTATGACATATATGGAATATGGAATGATATGTTTCTGCGCCCATTCGTACTACCACATGACTACGATAAGTTGAAATATCTGCCTCGGTGTTTGCTGTTGTTGTTGATGCTTGTATAGTCTTGCATTTCTTGCTAACCAGATGCGTGTTTAGTTGCTCTTCTAACTGTTTTGAGTCCAAAAGATCAATTGATGGTACCCGATATTTTCATCTGATGTCCTTGTGGTTGGCCCTTATTACTTGCTAAATATGCACAGTAAAAAAACATACCTTACTCGCAAAGTTGCAAAGGAATGGGATATGGTTAGCTCAAGTTAATATGTGTAGGTACCAGAAATCTGAGGGACACGTGGCATCATCCTAGGGGTGGTAGTAAGTTAGTGAATACACCGAGAGGTATGGGATAATCCCTAAAAGTAACTGACCGCACCCCGCTTAAGGATTAGACACGTGTAAAGTGCGACAGACTAAAGCACGGGTTAGGTTGAGGGTACTACAGAGGCATTAAATGCCAAGTCAGATAGAGGAATACAACTGTTTAGCACCAGTCAAACTTAGGGTTGCACTTGGTTTGCGGTCAAACAGTCTGGAACCTACAAGACTGAGGATATCCTCTGGAAGGTCCCATTGGGGACTGGCCTCAGAGGATACTCTCAGAAAAGATACGGTACGAGAAGAGCTAAAAGGAGTTATATTCTGGAAGGTGCGTTACGAAGGGGATTCTGAGAGATAGCATAACTAGAAGATCGAAGGCCAGAGGCTATACGATGTCTAAGGAAGGCTCAGAGATACCTCTGGGAGGTGTCTCAGAAGACTGATGTCCAGAAAGGAAGACTCCCAGAAGGGATTGTGTATCTCGAGGAATAGATAGAAATAGTTTAGTTTCCATAGCCCTTGTAACACTAGAATATGTACTACCTAACCTTCTTGCCTATAAATACCTAGCTCTTTAGGAGTTAGAGGACCAAGTGAGAACTCACAATAGCAACCCTAGCTAGTACAAGATACAACTCTTATCGTTAGGTTTGTGACTTGTGAGTGGGAACTTGGAAGAAGACTTGAAGACAGTAGATCAAGACTTGAAGACAGTAGATCAAGACTTTTAGTTAATTGTGAAGGTAGCTAACGTTGTAACCATACTCATGATTAATGAAATACCAAGGATGTAAGCCTCCACCGTGAGGAAGAACCTTGTTAAAAAACATGCTTGTGTCTTGATTCCTTTACTTTTCTTGCATTTACTATGTTTGATTGTCTTTACTTTATCTTAGATGTGTTTGTACTTAAGTGTTCTTGAGTAGTTCTGGAGGGAAGGACATCAAAAATCGGTAGTCCGTCACAGATAACTTTCCACAAGAAAACCTAATTTTTGGTGGACTGTTGAGCTTCCAAATATTGGTGTGGTGTTGGTCGCGATTAGAATGCCTTCCCGAGTGTTCGTTGAATTATGTGTCTCCATCAGTTTTGGTATTCTGATTAAGC
>JAJJMA010005933.1:1459-12020 GCA_023529015.1 Papaver nudicaule
AGTTTTAATTAAGACCATAAAAAAAATCGAGCAAAAAATAATATTATATGGTTCCCACAGTCATCCAAAATAAGTATCTTGATTTCACTGTGATATTGGAGGAAATTGTGGATGTCTTCATCATTGATGTTTTACTATCAACAGCCAAGTTCTTATCCTTTTGAAAGCGCAAAATTGAACTCTCAGATGCAGTTTAAGTATATAAAAGCAACCAGGATTTAAAGATATGAAGTAGGTACTGTTGGAGTTTTAAAACTCAAACTAGCCGTGTTCTTATATGTTAAATAAGTTAATAGTTTAGTCATTTAGTATCTCGATTGATCGAGTCTTTAGCTACTTTCTTCAAGTAGTGAGTCCATTCAGTATCTCGGTTGCTAATTTCCTCAGGCAGTGAGTCTTTATTGTGAGTGGGTTACTGATTCCGAAGAAGTAGGGCACGTAGTTGTTTTTCTTTGGCATCAGTTTTAGGTATAGTCCATAGTCTAGTCTTTCAGCTGTTCGATCAAGTGAAACATTCATCTGCCAATATTTTTTCATAATATTATTTTATTTACTTCGAAATTCTGCAATAAGGAATTAGTTGTTTTAGTTCCTGCATTTTGTAAATAGAGCTTTGTGCAAATGGAGAATATAATTGATGGACCCTTAAGCTTTATTACTACTGCGCAATATCTTGCAAGTGGCCTCCGAAAAGCAATACGCCTCCTGCTTGGGTTGCACGGACAGCCTAATTTATTGCCGTGTCCGTGTCAGACTTGCGTCCACTCTTGGACGTGCGAGTCTCCGCGTCAGACGCATCAGTGACATCGCAGAATTTAAATGAATTTATGTTAACAATTCCAGAATTTTCAATAAAAGGTAATTATGCCATTTATGTTCATTCATTTATTATATTTAGATTTATCAATAATTTAGTAATGTTATTGAGACGTCAAATTCTCATTGATTTTTTAACGTGTCCGTCCTATTGATTTTGACAACTAGCCGTGTCCACATCCGTATCGTGTCGTGTCCGCGTCACCGCATCCCTGTCAGTGCAACCCAGCCTCCTACCCTCCTCCATGTCAAATATCCTCTCTAGGCAATATAACTATGAACTTATCTTTGATTTGTCTATATGCTAAACTGGCTACAACAAGTCGTGAATCAAGACTTGAACAATGTAGTACTCTGATTTTTTTTCTAAGAAAATTTCTCTTTAAAAATAAATCGTGGAATTATCTCAAATTTATGTGAAAAGTATTGCGTGTATACTAAAGTCTCAATAAAAGTCACGAAAAAGAAAAAGTACAACCATTCGTACAATTTATTGTTGTGAATTTTATTGCATAAACAAATGATGCGCCATTTGCTTTGCACTGATCATGGGATTGTAATGATCCAGTAATGCACAAGATAATATGATGTCGCTCAAGATGTACTCGTTCTTAATATATAATGAAAAAGACCATTTAGCTTAGAGACAAAAAACAATTAGCGATAATATATGTTGTGAATTATGAATGATGCATTGATGTTGGCTTCCACAATCGTCAAAAATAATTATGTCATTGTGATATTGGAGGAAACTATGGATGTGTTCATCATTGATGTTGAACTAGTAAGAACCAAGTTCTTATCTTGTTGGAAGCGCATACATCAACGCAAAGAGCAAATTGAAGCACACGAAAAACAATATATTCATAGGTAGTATGTTAATAAGGACCAATTCCATAAAGTCCGTCACATTCTAGTCTTGTAACTAATTTTCAGGTATATCTGAGTAGCTGATTCAGCTTGAGGTTCAAATAAAAAAGAAAGAGAAACAAGACACACGTACTCATGGTTAATAGTTTCAAGAGATGAAGGAATACATGACAACTATTTCAGTTGATAATGAACGTGTTAAAAGTCTTGAAGACAAATTATGTAGATGATCTTTCTATGTACCATCAATTGTAAAGTTTTGTGAAATTGTCTCTGCTAACGTTGGCATTATTGATGCCTTGAAACTCACGAAAACACAAACTAGATTAAAAATAATTAAAATGTCGACATGCCTTTTGTCTCAAAAGATTGTTAGATTTTTAGATATTTGCTTCCACTTGCACAAGCAAACAAGGGTTTCTAATCATATCAAAGAGAAACAACATTGACAACTTGAAAAATGGTGTCATGAAAGTCGTATTCGTTCGAGGGATATACGCTACAAAAAGATGACTTAAAGATGCAGTATCCATGAAACGGTGCCGAAAGATAGTTGCTGAAAGATGCAATCCCGTCGGTAAATAAGACAAGAGTACCCAATCTACTCATTAGGTCTTGGACCATAAATGGTGAAAAAGTGACAAATATCTTATGCTAAATTCATGTATCCTTTGTCACATGATATAAAAATGTCCCAACAGACATTATAACACAAGTCAATGTTGTGAGCTATATTTTACTGCTGCGCTATGATACAATAAGCGCAACAGTTTATGATTTGCAAGAGATGTACCGGATGATTCATTTTTTATTTTTTTTTTTCCTCGGCAAATATAAGAATTATATTGAAAAAAGCTTACAGGTAGTAAGCACCAAACAACAAACCAGAAACAGGGAAGACTGAAACAAGCCTTACAACCACCAAACTAACAAACCCAAAACCAACTAGACTAAGTTACAAGACGAAAAATTTACCGGATGATTCATTTAGTGGTTGCTAACACTTCCTCCACTTCACAAAAAGTGTGTCTTTTGCTTTTCATTGGTTCATATTTTCAAATGTACCAGTCAGCTTTGAGATTATTAGTCTCACATTGTATGAACACTCTAAGGTCCTACCATTAAGAATCATATGGGCCATTCCACTCATTTTCAATTGGTTTTGAGTTGGATGCCCGAATTCTAATAGATAATAGTGCTGAAATATTGTGAACTTACTAGTGATGTTGGCTGTCAGAGCTATGTGATGAAATCAAACAGAAAATCGACACGTTACAAATGAAGAGGTATGACATGTTTAATGAAAGATAGTGTTAGAGTATCTAGAGCTCAAATAATAAAAGGAGATGTAATTGTGTATATAGAGCTCAAATCTAAAAGGAGAGCTTGGTTTCTATCTACGCTATCTCATAACATTGTGATTTTGTTTGTGCATGCTACAGGGAGGAAACGTTTTGCTTAATGTACTTTCTTTTCAACAATTCAATTCAATTTAGCACAGTAAAAATTTGGAGGTTGATACGTAGTTGTATTTTCAGGTGCAATGTATTGAATTTTATTGGTGGGCACTGCAAGGGTGGGTATGAGTTATTAGAATCTGCAGTTTCAACTTCATGTTGGTAATTTGTCTAGGATTTCGAGATTTCGTTATTACACTTTCAGATTTATACAAGACATATTGAACTGATATCAAAATTGTTTTAGATTCATAGCACACCAACCTATTGCTCGTAGCACATCCGATTTCTTTTAGCCATTCTTCTTTGCTGAAGGCAAAGCAGTTTTGTTGGGACAATCGACTCCTTGACTAAGCCAATTATTTCGGTTCAGAACTATCTACATGCTAATTAAACTTGCGGAAACAAACTCGCCAACAAGGAACACTTGATTTCTCGGATTGCTCCATGAACTTTATGATCTAGGATATGAAAAGATAACAAAGAACCACACACAGATGCAAAACACATACACAAGCAATAAGTAAAGTACTCACAGATTTTAACGTGGTTCAACAATATACACAACATGTGTATATTGTTTACATCCACCAAACGGCTACGACTTCTTTCATTATTATAGAACCACCAACGAAGTATTACACATATGATTGACATCCTCAATCCATCGGCTCACCTCCATGTGACCGAACATAGTAAGACTCCCACAAACGTTCTATAACCCTAGAAGTCTTCACCCATAAGTATAGATTTCGCTCATACTAAGAGAATGTTTATGGAATTCTCTCACACCGACATGATATTCTTTGCACACCCTGATATAGAATATTCCGGACGCCTAAAGCTCAACAAGAATAATCTAATCCAGCACCACCAAGATGATCTTCTCCCTTAGATGATGTTTTACAAACACCTCTTCACATTCGAGTACTCCAGTACGACATGTCTTCAACACCAACGAGCTCTCCAGAATGTCTCACATAACCACCCCAAGAGGTGGGGATGAATTCCTAAATCCCACTTGAGAATTCTCTTGGAACTTCATAGCTAATATATAGCCTAGACCTCCTTATATAGGAGTCACATGCTTGATTACCAAGTATTAGCTTCCTAGGATTAGGAAACCCTTTTTAACTGGGAAACTATCCTAAGAATATTCTAGAACATCCTAGAATATCTCCACCGATTAATTAAGGTAATAGAGTTTAATATAACTCAAACTCTAAACCGAATCCAACTAGATTTCCTAATCTAGTATCACCGACCTAATCTCTACGAGTCAGATGGTATCAGGTCTAACTCCATCATGAGCCCTAACTCCTTGGCTTCCCTTGTTCCATGAGCTTTGCTCCATGGTATATCAGGTATATAACTCCACCATGAGACCTAACTCCTTGGCTTCCCTTGTTCCATGAGCTTTGCTCCACCTGAGTTAGATGAGATCAGGTCTAACTCCATCAATATGAGCCCTAGCTCCACCTTGCGCACCACTCCGTCCATAACCACTCGATCTCTTAGTAGCCCTAGCTCTGATACCAATTGAAGGATCCAACAGACTGTGTTAGAGGGACTTGCCAATTCTATTCTTATCTTATAGTACACAAATAGAAAGTTGCATCAGCACATAGACAATGCTTGTAATCAAGCACCATTAATGTCAGTAGATACTTCATCTTCATGAAGGGATTAATTCCTTGACTTAATTTGTTAAAGAATTGTTGAGGTTATCGTTTGTAGAACTACAAATTACTGGCCTTGTTGAGTCTGCTTGAAGATTTTGCATATACTTGTGTCTGGGACAAATAGTCGGACCAATCTAATAGACATACATATGAACCATAACTGACCCCATTTCCACTAATTAGAGATCACATACAGTAGTGAGTCGTGACTCTGAAGAGGAATAATATACTGATGCCTTGATATATGGACTCTTCGGCTTTGGACTACGCCCCCTCCCCCCCTCGAGGTCAATCAGCAAACATGCATTGCATGGGCAATAAGATCAGTTATGTGCGCATGGTTAGGTTGGAGTTCGGTTGAGGGCACTATTTGTAAGGTTTTAGAGAGTTATTATAGGTAGAACATGCCCTCGCCATGTTCTCTCAATCACGTTCATTCTATCTATAAAATTTCTATGTTTTGGATCTTCTCTTCCTAAGAAACGATTCATCAGTTTGGTACTAAATAACTTCTTTAATTTGATCACAAAGCCTTTTTTTCCCTTCTGTAAAAATGAGTTGGAATACTATTGCAGGAGGAGACGCTGCTTTGCTTTGAGATATTGGTGAAAACTAAAGTTTCCAGTTTGCTGAGTTTAAGAGTGATTCACGTAGCAGTTTGCTTTTGAAGAAACAGAAGGAATCGTGATCTCATAACTTATTCAGATATTGCCTATGAAGCTTTTGGAACAAGGGGAGGTTCGTGGTGGAGGGGTTTATATACATGGAGGTGTTCTTGGCTCTGGTTTCTTCCATGAATTCAAATCTGGACACAGTGTTGAATGACATTAAACCAGATAGGTCACTCTTCAACATATCTCTCTCTAAAATACTAACAGTGATAGCAATCATCGTTGCCATACCTTCTGTCTGGTTGAAGGATCAAACCAAGATTTCATGGATTTCAATCATTGGAGTTCTGTTGTCAGTTCTAATCAGTATTCTTCTGGTTTTCACTGCTCTGTTTGGGGGCCCTGGGCTTGGTCAGCCAATAGCCACACTTCAAATTGGAAATATCACGGAGGTTTCGGGACTGTACGTCACACAATGCTAGTAAGAGAAAACACCATGACTTGATCAATAAGTTCATGAGATCAAAATACCAGCATTATTGAAGAAGATGTAAAATAGTTCAGGACAATTCGATGGTCATAAGACTTGACAATTCATATGAACATGTTCCAAAACCAGAATGAGCTTAAGAGAGGAGCATATGGTAGTAGAAAATTTAATTAATGCACAACATAATCAAAGGCTAGTAGAAATTTTAATTTGCGGTGAAAATTTTCGTTTTTGATTCAAATTTACCTTGCCTCATTGGGGCGGATTTTAAAGAATGGGGGCAGATTAATTTTTTTTTAAAAACCGGTACACCCAAACTTAATTAGGCTATCCCTTATCATAATGTCTAAAATACCCCACACTTATTAAGCTACCGATTAACCCTAGTTCAGTTACAGATTAAGCTAACCTAATTAAAAATTAAACTAACTCAATCCCACTACTTAGCCTCCGATTACTTAGTTTTATTTTTATTTTTTCAATTATTTTGAGAGTAAATTAGAAGAAGAAGACGAAGTTTTTTTTTTTTTTTTTTTTAAATGGTCGTTTTGGGTGAGAGTGAATCTTCATCTCGTGAAGGTGATCATTCATCTTACGTGAAGGAAGCCATGGATGTGTGAAAATCCATGTTTGCATACATTGAATGTTGTTGCAGGTAGCCCATTCGTTAGATCCAGAGCATTCTATAAGCTGTCGAATATCTCAACCACCAACCGTACATGCATATATTTATAACCATTCGGTAGATCTATAACACTAATAAAGATACCGAATATCTCACCTAATAAAGTACTAGCACATTTGCTTGACCACTCGGTAACATGATCAACTTACGAACTATCGATTATCCGAATATTTTGAGACCTCCAACATTCGGTAGCTGAATTGGACATACGAGCTACCGAATATATCTAATTTTGGGAACAGGGAATCGGACAATTTTGTGATGTTTTCGGCGACTTAAAAAACTACCGAATGTTTTTCATTCGGTAGCTCGACTATTAAATGAAGTTACCGAATGTGTATTTGGTAAAAATAACATCAAAACCTCAACCAGGAATTCCCAGTTTCCTTGTAATCCATTCCGATCAAGTTACTTCATAGCAACATAATGTCGAGAATCAACTGACAACCACAAGCCAATCATAAATAAGAAAGAAACAAATCTAACATATACGAACACGACAAACTAGGTTTGTACTCTCCAATCTCACTAGTGAAAAATGGCCCCGTTAAGCATGTCAAGATCAGACTTAATCACCCAGAATAAGTCTGTTTCTGTCATGTGTATCCTGGAAGACTTATTTCAAAATAAGTCTGATTCTATCATGCATTTATTGTTTGAAAAGAAAGACTGCCTTAATCAGTTGTTTGATAAAACTGACACAAGCAGTCTTTTATTTGATTATATTTTATTAAAAAAATGGATTTGATTCAGCTGAATCCAGAACTGATGATTCAGCTGAATGGTAAAATAATATCAAAATTAATTGAGAACAAAATTAAAATTAAAACTTCGTAGAAACCAATTAAACAATTATATAGAAAGCCATATTCAATTTACAAGTTCAACATCTTAAATCTATCCAAGTTCAAAAATATGAAAACAATGATCAACTTCAATTTCTTTCACACCCTACGTACAATATAAATTGAACTATTTATTTTCTAAGCTCCAATGTACATCTTCGCCAAAAACCAGTAAATACTATATTATGTTGTTGTTTTGTCTCACATGTTGTCAGCTTGGAACCGTTCCAAGAGCTGCATAGACTTTTTATAGAAACTAAGGTTGATGACGGGCACATTTCTCCCTACTCGCGCCTGCAGTATAGTGTATGAGTGTTGAATTTAATTGCCTCTCTATTAGCTCATTCCCTAATCTCTGCAAAAATGTAAATCCAAAACTGAGCTTTAGTAAACTATCCAACATCATGTCTTTTATATTTTCAAACTTCCAGACCAAAGAAAACGAGAGATTCTGCTATATAGAAAAATCTTAGTCCTAATTACAGGATGCATACATGATATTCAACATCAGAAGTTTATCAGGTACGCAAGCAAACAAGACTAAAAGGTACAAACAGGTTACCTGGTATACACCTTGTTCGGAAAAATGAGAGGCAGAAGTGCATCTGCTGCCGAGCTAACAAGTTCAGTGTTGCATTTAACAAAAAAGTCATCGGATATCTGAAGAAAAAGTGCAACTATACCACACTAAAATAAAAACAATGATCTCGTAAGATTGTCTTGGGATTAGAATTTTATGGACGAATAGATTACAATCAGTAAGATTGTCTGAAGTCAACTCCCACAAGCATGCTAAATTCAAACATAATGTTGGACGAATAGATTACAATCAGTAAGATTGCTTCACTATATGTTAAATGGTTCTGTAAAGTTCCAGCAACAAGTCAATCATCTTTTGCCAAGAAGTAAGCTTCCAATTGATATCTGACAAAAGTGCTCCAACACAAATATGAACTTCAGGCACATCTGCACATATATGACCACAATACTTGGTTTCTGAGATAAATGAAATAGATAATATTTAAACCTCATTGCGATATTCTTAAAGTCTTACAATGGGTAAGATATATGGCAAGGTATTGTGCTTTTGGGCAGCTTGAACTGGAGCGAATCCAATTTATGGGATAAACCAACAGAAGATATTAGAATCAAGTATTACAGGAATATTACCACTCCTTGCAATAACTTTCTCAAGTTTGACCAACCTTCGGCACTTGATTGCAATTGCGGTAACTTGTTGGTATATTTAGTACAAGATGCACCTGCATGGAACCAAAATGGTTTTAATGTCTATTCCTCCGTAAAATTCATAGACAGTTATAAATGAAATTAGCATCCCACTTACTTCCATAAGTATGACAAGGTATTGTACTTTTGGGCAGCTTGAACTGGAGCGAATCCAATTCATGGGATAAACCAACGGGAGATATTAGCATCAAACTCCATGGCAGAAAAATCAATCCACTGATAAATATTAGCATCAACGTCAAAGAAGCAACTGCGTTAAAAGAGAGAAAGGATCAGAACTAGTAAGTACCAAAACAATTCTCCAAACAGCACAATATAACAAAATCAATTAATGTACATATTTCTCCCCATAACAAGCAATAGCGTCACTCTCATATATGGCACGTTCAGGTGTCAAGTACAGAAACCTACACAAATACAAACATGTTCAAGCACCAAACTTGCAGTAACAATCGGTGAATGCGAGTAACCAAAATCAGTAACATTCAAAGAATAATAATACCTTTCCAAGAGGATTCATCTTAATAAACTCTGGAGTTTCTAAGAAACCCATAACTCAAAATCCTTGACCAGATCAAATATTGATCCTAGAGTACTCTCCAACAATAAGTGCCTTGAAGGCATTATGAAACAATACAGTTCTGGATACATAAACAAGAACATTAATCCAAATCCTCCTGAATCAAATTTAGCATAAAACCAAGCTAGTTGAGTTACTGAAACCCCAACAGACAACTCTGCACACGGACTTACCATTGCAAAATATTCCACCATGTGATGGTTCACTACCTCAAAATTGTGGGATCTTGTCTCATACTCCCTTCCTGCCAGCATAATGACTTCATTAACCCAACAAAATAAATGAATCTAAACAACAGATTCAAGCTTATATACCACTAATGAGATTGTTAACAAACATTCGCTATCTCCTGGAAAAAATATTGAATTAAACCTAAAAATCTAAACCACCCTAATTTTTCAGAAGCAGTGAATTAAATCGAGGGAAAAAAATAGACAAGAAACAAAAAACGAAAAAGAAATAAACTTAAGAAATACAATTAAAATTTTTAACTTTGAATCTAAGATTTCTACTCTAAAAACATCACCATCGTTAAAATTTTACCTTTAACATGAATCCACAGAGACATATGGATGAAAGAGATGAGAATTATTGAAAGAATGATGAGATTGAGTTTATAGATTAACAAGAAGTGAGGAATATGGGAGTATAGAACGGAAGTTTGGGTTTCACACAAAGAGCAGCTGAAAGAGACGAGATCTATTGTGTTTCAGATCTAACAAATGGTTCGTTTTGGTTAGGGTTAGGTTTTGGCTTCGAATCTGATGGATAATTTTCATCGAAAAGATAGAGCAGATAGTGATGGAAATGATTTTGAAGCTTTGTCTGTCTGAATGATTTTTTTCTGCGAGAGTGGGGAAGAGATGGAGAATAAAGAGAAGTGAGAGTAAATGTTTTTTTTTTCTTTTCTTTTTTTCCGTGGAGAAGATAAGGTTGATAGAAACGAGGTGGGAGCAAAAAAAGGTTTCTTTGGCAGACTTTTACAAAACCCATAGTTTAGGCTTGGTTTTTTACTATTGTAACCCTTGAAAAACAACTGACTCAGTCTAACTTTTTATTTTTCCTCAAAATACATCTGACTACGGCGACTTTATACAGAAAGCTTTCTTGGGCAGACTTTCATCTAAGCCCTAGTCAGACTTAACCAAGCCATTCTCCACTAGTGTATCCCTTTATAAACTTTACCAAAACCACCTTTCCCCACTAGACAATCTACTCTGAAGTTCTTCATTGTAGCTGCCAATTCTCGAAATGTAAATGTCTGAGCTGCAATATGA